>JAADWV010000392.1:0-32891 GCA_023336295.1 Pythium folliculosum
GGCGCGTGAGCGGCGCCATGGAGATGCGGTGCTTGAGCACGATCGGGTCCTGCGTGCCGCCGAGCGTCACGGGCGTGAAGAGCTTGGGCGTCGGCGCGGTCGGCATGGCTTCGTAGTTTAGGCGGGTGGGCTACACGTGTGCGGGGAGGTTGCCGAATGATCATGTTGGCGGAGGAGGAGAGGACCGCGGCGGCAGCGGCGGCGGTGGAGGAGGAGGAGGAGGAGGAGGAGGCGGCAAAGACCGTGCGGAGTGGGGCGAGGCGCTTGCTCTTCCGCGCGTAGGCCATTCCGGCTGACGTCGACAAAGCGGTGTGTCAACCTGCGATATCATATATGAATCAGCTCGGGCGATGACGTAATCTGATGCACTTCCAGTTGAAGTTGGGCGATATACCTCTGAGAATGCATTTGTACACCAAAAGGAATGTGGCTGACGCAATCCCCCCTGATGTGGCTTGAGTTTTCACCAATGGTATCATCTGGTCTGAGCTGGGCAAGAAGTACGCACCTACATTCCCCGCGTACTTAGTGACAAGTCGAACTTTTCGCGACGAACTTAGTCAAATCGTACTTAGAATGGGAGATCCAGAAAAGCGTTTTCGAATGTGCTGTTTCGCGCCTCGCACTGGGAAAAGAGAAACCGACCAGTTCGCCTTAGCGCCGCACGCGACGTCGATCGCGCTCTCTCGCTCTAACGGCCGGTGCGGCGCTGTCTCTCGGCTCTCGCGTGATCCGCGTCATAACGCACACCGCGATCTATCCATCCACGCCAACTCGACCTCCGTAGCGCGCGTATTCATCGAGATATCGCCGTCGGAAGATCCGCGTTCCTCCCACCATGCTGCGAACGGCTTCCTCACACCGCCAGGAGCTCCCCCAAGGCCACAGCGACGTCATGGGTGGTGACAACGCATCCTTATCATCGTCTGCGCGCTCTGTGTCGTCGCTGCGGCTCACCGGCGCCGCGCGCCGCATGCAGGCGCTGCTGGACACGAACGCGCTGCTGGCGTCGCTGGGCTTTGGCGCACGCGCGTTCGAGGACTACGACGACCTCGTCGCGAGCGTCTCGTCCATGGGCGTCGCGCTCTACGAGAAGCTCTTCCAGTTCCATCTGGACGACGTGGTGCGCGTGCCGCGCGCCGCCGAGGACTATGTCCACAACGCGCAGCTCGTGGTGGACGCGCTCCGCGGCGCACTGCTGGACGACCAGTTTGACGCGCAGCAGCTCACGGGCGACGCGCTGTGCGACGGCGACGTCGCCAGCATCCAGCAGTTCATCGGCATGTTCCAGCACATCCACGACGTGCTGTACTCGAGCGAGGAGTCCGGCGTCGCGCGAGACCAAGGGGACAACATGACCGACGACCCGACGGATCGATCCAGAGACGAGCGGACGAGGGAAGTGCCGCCAGCATTAAGAGCTCAGCGAGAGACCAAGAAGACGACACGTGACGCCCGCAAGCCAGCGGCGACGACCACAGCAGCGCGCTCCCGCACTGCGGCTGTGACGAGTCGCGATCGCCGAGTTGTTTCTGCGGCAGGCGGACGCTCCGCGTCGGGTGCTGCGAAGCCACGAACCGCGACAGCAACTCCTGTGCAAGCGGCGAAGATTAAGAAACGCACGCGTCGAGTGGAGGCGACGACACAGCTCAAGACCGCTGGGCAGCGTCGCAAAGACGAGGAGCTCGAGCAAGAGCTGCTCACGACGCAGCAGTACGGCCGGTACGTGAGAGTGCCGCAGCTGTCAAGACGACACGCCAATGACCTACAAGGAGATGAAGATCCAGCAAGCGAGATGGACAGTGCTCTCGAGTTCGATCGTAACGATTTCGAGGTCGGAGAGACGTACTTTGGAGGCGTCTCGTCAGTCTCTGGGGCCAGCGGCAGCGCTGCGAGCATCCACTACATGGAGGAAGAAGGCGAGTTTGCGCAGAATTTCTCGGCCATCCAGAGCCACAGCTCTCCCGGGACGAACAGCAAGGACTCGCCCGAGATGGACTCGACACCGGACCGTAACGGCCATGTCGAGGAGTCTACTACACCTCGAAAGAGTAAGAACCAAGAGGACGCCGATGATGATGACATCGGTGGGGCTAGGCACCAGGCAGCTGACGATGCCGAAGGCACGACGAGCCCAGTAAAGAAGAAGCTCGCGACGGCGAAGACCACAATGTCCCCGACTAAGCAATCACGGACGCGTCAGCCAACCACACGCTTATCACCGCCGCAGCCTGTGAAGTCGTCTTTATATCCGCTGCAACCGGAAACCAAGCGCAACGACAAAACCTCGAAAGCTCACAAAGAGTACTTGCGTTATAAGATTCAACTCAAGGACCACCTCCATGAACTACGACAGGTACGACTACGCTGCTCTACTGACCTATCAAGACCGCTTGGTCTCACAGTAAATGTCTTGTCTGTAGCGCGAGTACTGTCAGCGACAGCATCTCGAGCGAGCGTACCGACTTGGGGAGCATGCGGCAAACGTCGAACGGGTAAGATGTCACTGTATTCTCTCTGCTGGATGATAGATTCTTGACGCTGACGCTGACCCCACCTTGAACCTTAGATTCGCGCACGCCGCTTTGAGCAAGAGCTGCGTATGCACCGCATTTCCATCGGTCTGGATGCCAAGACCCAAGAAGAAAAGCAGCTGCGAGACGCGATGCAGCACATGCTCAAGTTAGAGAAGGAGAAGCTCCGCGACGAGCATCGCACGACTGCCAAAACTCTCCAGCAGATCCAGCGCGACCACGCCGAGCGAGAACAGGCCCTCGAGACTTTGTGCGTTGTGTTTGTGTCGTATGATCGCAATGTGGGAGACACGTACTCACCAACCACTTCATGTTTGTATCCACAGCTACGCTACCCAGATCCAGCTCGTCAAGGAGCAAACACGTCGGGAATTGGAAGAACGGGAGACTGTTGAGAAGGCGCACCGGCTAGCCAGTGAGCAGATGATTCGCGAGATGCGCCGCGAACGGGAGCGCGAGCTCGCGTCGCTGCTGAAGGAAAAGCAGCACCTGGCCGAAGTGCGGCGCTTCCGTCACGCAACCCACCTCACCCAGGCGATTGAGAGGGGGACCGAGATCTCCGCGCGTCAGGGCGATGCGTTCTACGCGGCGGCAATGAAGGCGAGGCAGCTGCGAGCCGTGGGCGCGACTCCCACAAGCAACACTGCGAAGCGCTCGACGACGACCCGCCATGTCTCCAAGGCTACGAAGGCCGTGTATAGCAACCGCGGAGGCGGTCGCACGGCCGTGCGAGTGTGATTCCTGCATACCCAAGTTTACCGCAAGTGTCAACGGCAGGTATTCTTCCGAAGGAAGCCATAGTTGTGAACGTAATGGTTGCCAGACAATGTAGATTATCCAATGCAACGGCTTATCTGAGCTAAATACGAGGCTGGGCACGCCAGGTTATGGCTACGGGATCGCGTCCGGGAGGAAGCTCTCGAGCAGGAAACGCGCAAGCAGCCCCGGCACGTGTCGCGCTCCATCGCACAGGTCTGCGTCGCCCGCGTGGATGTCCACGCCGCCACGAACGTGCACGATCGTCGCGTTGAGCCAAGCCTCCCACTCGTCCTCGCTCTCCGGTTTGAGAGTCGCGTGCGAGCCCAGCGGACTCGACAAGAACCCAAAGCAGCAGGACGAGATGGGAGCGCCACCGTCGTGCTCGTCCTCCCCTAGATACTCGTACACGTCGTCGCTGTCATCTTTGGCCACGCGTAGCGCCTCGGCGACGAGCCCACCGCTCGTGATCGGCGCGCAAAACGCGCAGCGTTTCTCACCGGCAGACTCGTGCGGCTTCCCGCACCAGTGGCGCATCGCCTTGAGCAGCTTCGAGAGCTCAGTCTTGGTGCGCTCGATCTGGAAGGGCGGCGGCAAATGCCGCGTCTCGCCCTGCGCGAACGCCTGGCGGCGCGCGTCCGTGTCGCGCATGAACACGAGCACCACAAAGCACGTTTTGGCGTCCCAGTTGAGCGTCGTGCCGCTGAACTCGACGTGGTCGAGGCACCGCAACAGCCGCAGCGCGTCGCGGACGCGGCGGCCGGCGACGCCATCACTCTTGGCGCTGCTGCTGCTGCTGCTTCGGCCGCTGGTGGTGTCGCTTGCTGTGTCGCTGTGGATGTCAAGCGCGGAGAGGGACGTCATCATCGCTTTGCCTGATTGCCTGTGCAAGTGTTGGGGCGCGTGTGGCTTGGTGCGAGTTGAGAAGTGAGCGTATTGCCAACGCGCGAACGCTTGTGTGTGTGGTGGAGACAGAGCAGAGATCACGTTCTGCCTCCTTTGAGTCAAGGGAGCAAAACGGCCTGCACTGGGCGCACCAGAACACACATTGTTCCTCCACCGAAGAGCCGCTCCGCCCACTCGCTTTCCACACTCAAGCCCTGTACCTAGGATTCCATCCCAGTGGGTTCGTGTAGGTTCCTGAAGCCATGGTGAGTTGGCTCCATGGCCGTTTGCTGTCACGCGTTCATGGGGAGCCGCGTGCGACACCGGCTTCCCGGTGGCTCTGACAACGGCCCTCGCCTACCGTGTGCCATCAGTGCTGTGCGCGACACGCAGGGTGCAAGTGACCGACAGCCCTCGACTCAGATATGATATCTAGAACTGAGACCGACTCAGATCCGGGACGGGGTACGCTTCTGCCAGGGGTACGAGTACGCTTCCACCCACGTCGATTCGATCTCCAGCAAAATGCCCCGAAGGAGTCAACGCCGCCACAAGCGCGCCAATGACGACGACGACGACGGCGGCGGCGGCCTCTTCGACCTGTCGGCGCTCCGGGGCGCCACCAGCTCCCTGGACGCTGTCGCCACCGCCTCGGACGCGCAGTGGACGCGGCTCCAGGCGCTGCTCAGCGGGCTGCTGGCCGTCGACTGCGACGCGCGCGTGCAGCTCGAGCCGCGCCACATGCGCGCCTCGTGGCTCGTCGTGCACCTCACGCGCGTCGACAACACGCAGCCGCACGCGCGGAACGCGCTCGCCACGCGGCTAAACGCTGTTCTGGGCGGCGTCGCGGCGCTGTGCGCGGCCGCCGAGCGCCTCCGGCTCCGCGAGCGCGACCACCTTGCGTTCTGGACGCGCGTGCTCACGTCGCAGATGATGGCGCGGCCGTTCGACAGCGGCGACGTCGCGATCCGGTGGTTTGCGCGCCACGCGCGCGCGCGCGAAGTGCGACTCAAGATCCAGTGGAGCGGCCGCAAGCTCGACAAGAAGCTGCTCGAGCCCGTGCGGCGCTTTCTTGGGGCTGAGTGGCGCGAGTTTGATGCGATCCCATCGGGTGACCACACGCTGCAGGTGCGCAGCATGCGCGTGGCGCTGTGCGTGGCCAACACCCAGCTCACGCCGCGCGATATGGAGCTGCTGGGCGACGTGCTGACGCGAGCTGAGACAACTTCAGGAACGACCCCTCTCTTCCAGCCGTCGCTGGCGTCGCTCGAGATCCGCGACTCGGTGCTCCAGGCTGATGCGCTCCGTGCGCTCGCGTCGCGTGTGTTCCCACGCGCGAGACCGATCGACGAGCTGCGACTTGAAGCGATCTTCCCGTCGGGCCCGCTCGCCGACGCCGGCGTCGTGGTCACGCCAGAGTACGCTGCAGCGCTTAAGAGCGTGCTGGTCGCAGCGTTGGATGCCTCGCTCAGTACGCGGTCTGTAAGCCTCTCACTCGCGCACAACACACTCCACGTGATGCATTTGCAGGCGCTGTTCGACGCACTACGCGGTGCCACGCGCGATCTCGTGTCTCTCTCGCTATGCCACGCATTCGGCTTTCCACGCCTGCTGCTGCCCAAACTCTCGGAGGGTCTCATGAAGGCGCTTGAAGCGATCGCGTTCCGGACATCCAGCCCAGAGGACCGTACCAACGACACCATGGAATGTGAGCTTGACCTCTCCGGGTCCTACATCTCGCAGCGCGAGGCCGACCTTTTCCGGGCTTCGCTGGCGGATCGCGTCGCGCGAAGCGCCCCACTAGTGCGACGCGCACTGGCCGCGCGAAGACGCGTGACCTGTCGTGTGCTTGCGGACATGTTTACCGAAGACGACGATGACGAGCTCCACCGCGTGGGCAGCAATGTGGACCACCGCGTGGTCTCCGTTACAGCGACCGGTGCGTTCCGGGTCCGACTCTCGACGCCCGGCGCAGTGGTCGAGATTGCCGCGAGCAACGTGGTCCAGCTCGCGGTGGATGGTACATCACTGCTCCAGTCGCGCTTTCAGCGCCTCTTTCTAGACGCGGAACTGGAAGGCCGCTCCGCCGGCGACGACTACTCGATGACAAGCGTGTGCGCTTGCGCCAACAACACCCTGCTCCAGGCGCTCGGACCGAGGCTCACGTTCCTCTCCATGCGGCGGTGTCGCTGCGGCCACCGCAACGATCTTTTCGATGTCCTTGTGCCGTGCGTTCGTCTGAGGCACTTGAATCTAGAAGGATCCTCGGCCTACGCGCATTCAGATACGGCGTGGGAACGCGTGTTCCGGGCTTTTCCCCACCTAAGCACGCTGAACCTGAACGCGACGGGCGTGACCCACTGGACGTTCGAGAGGCTCGTCAACGGACTTCTGCAGCTGCCCAACCCGTCGCTCAGGCGGCTCTCACTGGCGCAGACTCACCTCCGTCCACAAAACTTGCAGCAGTTGCAGCTCCTGTTGGACGTATGGCCGGCGCTCCAGCTACTCGAGGTCGACAGCATCGGTGGCGCCGAGGTCATGGAGGACTACATCGCTGGACGCCGTGACCTCACGCGCGACTACCACGGCGTCCGAGTCGATTCTCAGCCGCTGAGCGCGCCGTCCAAGCGCGCATTCCTGAGCGTCGTGCGTACCGTGTACGACGGGGCCCGCGGCGTCGAGCCGAGCATACTGAGAAACGTTTTTGAGATGGCGGAGACCGTAGAGATGCGTCAGATCCTGTGGCGAGGCTCCAAGCAAACCTGACGCCCAGGTCTATGGCATCCGAAGGATTCACACGAACGAGCGGCCAGGGCACGAGACCTTGTCTTCTGCGTCAGGATCGCAGCTGAGCGAAACGAAGTCACCAAGTCGTACCATGACTCGTAATCCCGTAAGTTGGTCACTTCCAATCCCATGGCTCAATCTGTGCGATTAGTCTCACCGAGCCATCTCTCAATGTTCCACGTGTCGCCCCCGCTCTGATTCGTCAAGCCGGGCGTTCCTGGCGGGTTTTGCTTCACGCGAGATGACTGTAAAATGCTGGGGAAATATCCAAGAGAGAGAGAGAGAGAGAAGGTTGAGTGATGTGGCACAGAATGGAAGGATGGGACGCGGTGTGACGGAGAACAATCTGTTGGGGAGTCTCTTCTTCTCGACTTCCTCATGCTCGCCGCCGCTGCCATGGACCTCGACACGGACCACACTGCGCTCGAGCATTGGCGGTTCCTGGACCCGTGGTTGAAGGCTCTCTCCGATCTCCTCCCGTTCTCCGTCTGCGTCTCGAAGCATGCGGCAAGAGATCGAGCCGAGCGCGGATTCTCCATGGCCCCGCGCGACTGGATCGGCATTGACTTGATGGAGTTTCCGACGGCTCGGCAACGGGAGCTGGGGCGCGCGGTGGCGCTCGTCGCGCTGGCGCTTCGCGTGGATCCGCGAGTGTGGGCGATGCTTCTACTGTTCTACTATGGCCACGAGGTAAATTTCGACTGGAAACGATTCCGTCCTGAAGACTTGGAACTGCGCGTCAAAGCCTACAGTCGAGCGTACGGGCCTATGCGTCCCGCTTGGGTTGGATACTTCCAGCCAGACCACACACCAGAGACCACGGAAATCCAGGACGTCGCGCTCTCTGCGTCCGCGTATATCGAGGCAAGACGCAAAATCCACGACTTGGATGTGGACCGGCGGCTCCGACACTTGGCCATCCCGCTCTCGTTCGTGGTGAACATATGGGACGAGGAGGATTTGCGCAGCACCATCTCGGGCTTCGAGGATTTACTCACCCACGCATCCGTCTCGGTCGGGCCCCAACGACCTGCCAACGGACGGCACTCGTTGTATCGATTGACCAACGTAGATGTGGAGAGCGATTGCTCACTTGTTCAATATGCTAGAGGTCCACCCGATGGCCGACAAATCGGACCCCAATCAACATTTCGCGGTCTCGGTCGGCTCCGGGACCTGGGCGTCGTGATCACCTCGTTCGACGACGCGGGGAGTGGCAGTTGCACGGATCTCAACGAGTGGATGGCGCGGCCACTCCGTCTCTGTCGCAGTATCCACAACACGCCGCGACTAAGAGTGTTTGATGGCGCGCTTGGCGGTATCTCGGATCGGCTGGAGGCGCTGACGCTCACGCTGGAGATGCGAGGTATCGATCCTCGGAGGTAGTGACCGTCGTGCTCGACGTGGTGGCGCGTTGCTCGTCTCTCCGGTATTTGGAGATAAAGGAGTTCACTCGAGAAGCACGCGGGTGGGCGGCTCTACAGCGTGAGCTTCACGCAGTCGAGCCAACAGGCGGCCGCTCTGTTGTGCCGTCACCGATCCATGCCTTCTCCATGTCGGTGGGCAACTCGCCTTTGTCGCTGCGCGATGTGGTTGCTCGTCTGCCGCGTTGACTTCCTGCGCTCCGATCGCTCGCACTCACTGGCGATGGATGCGACCCGAATGCCGTGGACAACGCGTGCATCGAGACGATTCTCCGGTCGTTTCCGCTGCTGGAGTCGCTCGATGTGGCGTGTGCCGACCTCGACCAGTGCGAGGCGCTGCTGGCCGCGTACCGAACTCGAGGCTGTCGCGTCCGAACGCTCGCGATCGTGGGCTCCGGCAGCGATTTCGTGCCGCTGCTGGACGAGCTCGCGCGAACGTGCCAGGAACTTCGCATTGGCGGGATCCGCTGCGGCGGAGGCCATGCTCGAGAATAATCGTGTCCTCAGCTACCTCGCCATCGCGCATCACTGGCCGTTGCCAAGGGAGTCAAGCCCGGCCGCTCGCCTTCGGCGATTCCACCGTCAGAGCAGGTGCAAGTTGGGCCATGTCGCGCTCGCGCTCCTGAGCGCGCTTCGCATCAAGGCAGCACCAGTGGGCAGCGCCGTGGCCGAGCTCATCCTTTCGTTTCTGCCCCGACTCCGTTTGGTGGTTGCATAGACTCATGGAGTGGCGCGACGGGAGCTAACACTATGAGCTGCCTAGATGAACGAGCTCGTGCTGGACGCGCTTGAGCCCCGACATCGCACGCACGCGCACGCAGAACGGGGAGTTGTCGTACACGAAGAGCTTGGGCAGCGTCAGAGTCTGGGCGCCGGCGAGTTTGCCGCATAATCTGTGACGTGTGTGGGCACAGGAAGTTCATGTAGTTGTCGCATTTGTGTGTTATGGTTGCAGCACAGGCCGTGCCACCGCTCAGACTGCTACATCTTCTTAGAGTGTGTAGCGGCGTGATCGAGCGAGCAGGTCCGCGGCGTGGATCACGCCAATGAGCTTGCCACGCGCGGTCACGAAGAGCTGCGGGGTCTTGTGGACCGAGATCAGTAGAATAACCTGGCTCGCGTACGTATCGCGGTTCACGTGGCAGCTCACCGAGTCCAGACCGAGCGCGCTGAGCGAAACGAGGTCCACGGGCTTCAAGGTCTCGGATTCTGGGTTGGAAAACGCGGCTCCTTGGGCTGGTGAGACGCCTGCGAGCGCGAGGCTCGAGGACATCTCCACCGCTCGGGACCGAGGCGTGATCGACTCGTCGCTAGCGTCGCCACTGTCTGGAACCGAGAAGGCATGGAAGCCTGCGTGGGCGGCGACCCCGGACCCTCGTTTCGAAGAGGATGCGCGCGACAGGCACAGGTGCCACTGCTCCACAATCGCCTCCAGTTCTTCTCGGTCGGCGACGCCCAGGTAGATCATGGAGTTCGAATCGTCCACGACGGGGAAGATCGCCACTTCTTTGGGGGCCGACTCCAACAGCGAGCGCAATGACGACAGCGTCTGGTGGCGCGAGACGGCGTAAGACGGGCGGCTGCGCATGAGATCGCTCGCGACCAGCGAGTACGACTTTTGCTTAGTGAGATCGGGCCACTGCGGCAAGTTCTTCTGGCGGCCGATCGTGTCGTACATATCCAGCGAGAAGAACAGCGCGACCGAGCGGCCCACGAGCACGCTCAGCAGCACCGGCACCATGTAGCTGAGCTGGCTCGTGAGCTCAAACACGATGACAGCGATGCTGACGGTGCCGGTGATGCCGGCCGTAAACGACGCGGCGCCCACGACCGCGTACCCGCCCGCGAGTTCGTGGCCGCCGCCGAGAAACACGATCATCTCACCAAAGAGGCGCCCGAACGCGGCGCCGATCGCAAACACGGGCGTCACGATACCGCTGGGCACCATCACGGTCGCGCTCACGGCCGTCGAGAAGAACCGCACGCTGATATACGACAGCAAGTTGAGCGCCAGCGACGGCGAGGTCCACTGCGTGCCGAAGCGCTCGTACAGGTGGGTCTTGTCGTCGTCACTCGCCGTGAGGTTGCCCTCGGAGAACATGTCGTCGATGATCTCGCGCTGCGTGAGCATCATGAAGCTGCCCACGGGGAACTCAATGAGCGAGAACACGAGCGCGACGCACGCCGCGTACACGAACGGCTCGTACTTGCGCGCGGCGCTGCAGCGCGCAAACACGTGTCTCTCCATCAGCGCGGCCTTGGCGTCGACGACCAGCCGGTAGAAGCGCACAAACAGCGCCGCCAGAACGCCACAGAGTGCCGCGAGGGTGAGGAAGAAGGTCATCTCGTACGACTTGTAGGGCAGCACGTCGAACTTGGTCGTGAACAGCGACACGGTCGTGCCGGAGAGCAGGCTGTTGAGCTGGCGGAACACGACGACGCCGACGACCGAGGAGAAGAAGGCGCGCCAGTAGTTGCTCGTGACGTAGTAGGTCGTGGTGACCTCGATCGAGAAGAGCACGCCGCCGATGGGCGTGCCAAAGGTCGCGGTGACGCCCACGGCACAAGCCGCAGCGAGCACGTGGTGCGTGAGGTCCTGCGAGCGCTTGATCTGCTGGAAGATCGGCACGCGCAGCAGCTGATGCGCGATCACGCAGCTCAGGTGCACAAACGGGCCTTCCTTGCCGATCGAGAGCCCACTTCCGAGCGCGAGCACGAGCCCGACGGACTTGGCCACGAGCGTGCGCACACGCAGGTAGTTGGGGAACGGGAAGCCGCCGAGGATGCTGCGCATCTCCGGGATGCCCGAGCCGGCGGCGTTCGGGCACACGAAATACGTGCACGTGACGCCGAGCAGCAGGATGAGCACGCGGAACGCCGTGTACAGCAAGTAGTCGGGCACCCAGGCGCCGCCGAGCTGCGTGAACTGCTCGTGGCGGTCGGTCACGAACTGCACGGCGCCGTCCACGCTCCAGGCCATGAGCGACGCGAGCACGCCCAGCAGCAGCAGAAAGACCCACGTGCTCTCGAAGACCGAGACCGTGAGCTCGGTCATCTGCTCGCGCTCTGCGGACAGCAGGTGCAAGAGAGCCACATCGTCAATATCATCGGGCAGGTGCTCCTCGGCGTCCGAGAGCATGAGCGAGTGGTAGCGGTACGGCAGGTGTGCCGTGGCCGGCGACAGCGCGCCGCGGGCACTGCCACTGCCACTGCCACTGCCACTGCCACTGCTGCCACTGCCCCGCTTCTTCCGCCGCCGCGGGAGCCAGAGCGCGCCCTCACCTTGTTGCTTGCGCCGCACGGGGTCCTGCAGGTCGTAGAAGCCCGGCCGCGAGTGCATGAACAACCCACGGAGCCTCGTCCACAGCGTGCCTTGCGTGCCATCGCCGTCGATGCTTGCCATGCCACCAGTGCCACAGAAGCCGCCACCGGCGCCGCTGAGGTGGCGCGCGGACAGCGCCGCCGCCGCGTCGCTGTCGTCGCCCGCGAACTGGAGCGACGCGACGTCCGCCGCAAAGTCCGGATCCAGCGCCAGCGGCGAGAGCCGCTCGCCGGACAACTGCGCGCGGCGCTGCGGCGGCGACAGCGAGCGCACGGTGGAGCTGCGGCGCTGGACGGTCGTGGAGACGGACGCGGCGTCAGCGGAGTCGGCGTCGGAATCTGGAAACGCCGTTGCGGCGGCTGTAGCGGGCGTCCGCGGCGCGCGAGCGTCGCGATCGAGAGGCGACGCGCGCGCGCGCTCGGCGGCCGCCTCGAGGTCGTCGCTGGAGGCCGCGTCGCCGCGCTCCATCTCTTGGGAGGTCGAGTCGTCGGAAGCGTTCTTACTTGGCGATGGCCGGGCTCACCACATTGGAACAGTCGGGGAGAACCTCTGTTAAGTGTTATACAGTATCCGAAAACAGGGGACATCCCAGTACCTGTCATGGTCTACTAAGTACGAGTGCTGGATGGGTTCACCCGCACGAAGAGCTCACAAAGACACCTTTGCAAGACGCCGCTGCCAAACGCCCCCACTAACGATACGCACTTTCCAGCTATTAGTCCCCATGGCCGCGCCCACGACACCCACGGCGCTCGACGAGCGCGCAGCGGCCGCGCTCTTTGGCCTGCTCAGCGTGGCCAGCGATCGCCCGTCGTGGCTCGTGCTCCACCTCGATCTCGTGCGCGCGCCGACGTCGCCGGCGTTCGCGGCGGTCGTCACCGCGGCGCTGGACGCCGTCGGCGCGCTCTGCACACACCCCGGCACGGCCACCGAGGCGTTCTGGAGCCGCGTGTTCGCCTGCAACATGCTGCGCGCGACCGATGGAGGAGCGTCGCTGCCGCCGGACGCCGCCACGCACGTCGCGCGTGCGGTCGGGCGCGATGGGTTGAAACTGCTCCTAAGCTGGGAAGACCGGCCGTTCCAGGCGGCCGCGGCCACCGCGATCAGCGCGTTCGCTCAGCGCAGTCGGCACGAGGACGCGCGATCGATTGGCGTCGGGCTGCGCGTGGCGCGCTGCGCGATCAACGCGGCGGCGCTGCGTGCGTTACGTGATGTCTTCCAGCGGCCCCAAGCGACGTCGAGCTCGTTCCTAGTCGATCCGACGGTGCTGCACCGTCTGGATTTGTCCGAGAACGCGCTGGAAAGCCCCGAGCTGCTCGTGATCGCCGAGTTTCTGGCCAGTGCGTCGTCGCGGCGCGTTCAGGAGCTCGTTTTCGAGCGCGTTACGGTTCCGCCAGCCGCCTTGACCCACGACGGCTCGCATTGTCCACCGTTCCAGCGCGTGCTGGCGGCCGCACTGCGCGGGCCAGGGGTCACAGCGCCGCTAGAAGACGCTGGCCTCTCGCTCTCTCTTGCGCACAACCAGCTCCAAGAACACGTTTTCGACAATCTCCACGAAGCGCTGCTCGCAGCGACCCGCCCGTTGCGCGTGCTGAGCCTCGAGGGCGTGTCCACGAGCCCCGGCGGCTGGGGACGGCTCGCGCGACTCGTGTTCACCAGTGCGCCGGCGCTAAACGGCTGCCAGCTCGACGTCTCGCGGCTTCCCGATCCGTCGACGCTCGTGCCGGCGTTCCTGACCAGCCTCAGTGACCTCGTGGCCGAGTCGATGCCAGCGATCCAGCGCGCGCTGGCCACTGGCAACACGCACGTGCGATGCCGCGTGTTCGATCCGACGCTCGCGCCGCCGCCGAGCAGTCTCAAGCACGCGCGCAAAGCCAGGGACAAGGCGCTCAAGACACCGCTCGCACGCCCGGACCTCTCCATCTACGACATCACGGCGGTGGATGCGTGCCAGAACCGTGTTCAAATCGCCACCTCGTCTGGGTCCGACCCGCAGTGGGTGAGCGCGGCGTCCATCGCGTGGCTCGCGGTCGGGGCAGGCGACCAGATCCGCGTGGTCGGCAACGCGCGTGTGGCCGCGCTCACGATCGACAGCCGCATCGAGCACAACGCGCTGATGTACTGCACGGACCTGACGATCGCACGATTGGTGCCGATCGTGGGGCCGAACCTTCGGTATCTATGCCTGCGTGGCGTCACGAACCCGGACGCGGCGCCCGGTGCCGTGCTCCACTGGTGTCCGAACCTGGAGGAGCTCGACGTGCGCGAGTGGGTGTCGTACCGCCCCAAGAGGCTGTGGCGAGATCTCGACGCCGCGACGTTCCGCTCGCTCCACACAGTCCGTGTAAGTTGGTGGAACGGGAGCGAGAGCGACATGACGGCGCTGCAGACCTGGCTCGAGGCCGGCGCGGAGGGGACACTGAGATGCCTAGCACTCCGCTGTTACTCCATCCACTCGCGCGCGCTCGCAGTGCTCGCCGAGATCGTCCAGACGCTGCCGTCACGCGTCAAGCTCGAGCTCGACTGGGAGCGCAACGTAGACGAAGGCAACGCCACCGTGGCCGCGGAAGCGATCGCTGTGATTGATGCGCGGTTGGATCAGAACGACAGAGACAACGGAGAAGCGACATTGTGATTGATGATGATGGGTGTTGAATCAAACTACGGGACGAGGCTTCATCGTCTCTTGGCCAAGAACGAAGGCGTCGCGTGAACGTTTGTATTGCCCACTTCAGTTGTTCGTTTGTCGACAATGGACAGCCAGTGGGAGTTTCTGAACCCGTGGCTGGACGTCCTCGTGCTGGACACGAGGCTCGAATCTCCTCATCCAGCGCGCGAACGCGCCGAGCGCGAGTATTCCATCGCGCCCCACGATTGCCTGCACCTGACGTTGGACGACCGTTCCGTCGCGCGGCATTGTCCAGTGGAGCAGGTCGCGCGTGCGCTCGCGCTCCTCTCACTAGCGATCCGCGTGAACGAGCGCGTCTGGGAGACGCTCTGCGTGGCGATAAACGGCACTGCCAGCGCGTTCGACTGGCAGCGAGGCCGTCCAGAAGACCTCGAGCTCCGCATCCAGGCAGTCTACACAGGTCATCCAGCGTCGGAGCGCTTCTTCCTGCCAGCGACGACGGTGGCTACGGACGGTCAAGAAGATTGAGAGGATACAACCTCGTCCTTGGCCTATGCCGAGGCGAAGCGCCGCGTCCACGAGCTCGACGTGGCGGGACGTCTCGGCGGGTACCTGATTCCGCTGACCGTGTCGCTCGAGCTGCCGGACGAGCGCACTGCGTCGGGTGTTGTGGCGCTGTTTGAGCGGCTGTTGGCCGGAGGCACCGTATCGTTTGGCGCGGTTGCGTCTTCGCGCGAGGCGCTGTATCGCCTCGAGTCGGTACGCGTCGAGCCCCGGTACGCAGCCCATTCGAGCATCGTCAAGCCCACGTCGATCAGGTGGCCCCGCAGATCCGCGTGGGCCATTTCTCTCGCGCTTCAGCGGCTCCAAGAGCTCGGTGTGCCGAACACGGTTTTCGTCGGCGACCGTGACGACGCCGCCGCATCCCAGGGTTGGATGGATGGAAGCGACCGTGCAATCTCGCTATATCTACACGTCACCACCAACCATGACCTACGACGCGTCTACGCGGTGTGCCATGGTATGCGCGAGCGGCTCGAGGCGCTGACGCTCAGCTTTTGCTGGAACTACGGTATCTGGACCCCGCGCTGACAGCGACCGTCGTGACCGAGATACTGGCTTTCTGCACCTGGTTGCGGTACTTCGAGCTCGTGAACGGCCTCCCGAGCGATTTTGCGTGGGACGCTGGCCTCGCGCCCACCTTGAAGGTCGAAGCGTTCAACGTGCTACTCAAGGGCTACTACGTGGAAACGAGTCGCGTCATTTCGGCTCTGACGCAGTGGTTCCCGTCGCTTCGCTCGCTCACGCTTCGCTGCTACCCGGAGGGTGGCAGTCCGCATTGGCTGCGCGACGCGGACGTCTCGGCGATATTGGAGTCGTTTCCGGTGCTCGAGTCGCTCAGCATGGAATGCGTCCATTTGACGACGTGGCGCGTGTTCACCGACGCGTACGCGACGCGCGGCTGTCGCGTCCGCACGCTCACGATCGAGACGATTGGCTTGTCGTGCGTGCCGCTGCTGGAGGCACTCGCCTGTCAGTCGTCTCAAATAGCACGAACACTGAGCGAACTGGAACTGTGCCTCGTGCGCCACGGCGACGAGCAGCGCGTCGTGAGTGCCCTGGAGACCATGCTTGCGAGCAACGTGTTCCTCACACGCAGCAAATGCAGTCGCTCGGTAGTGACGTGCTCACGCTGATCTTCGCGCTGGCCTACGGCCCGCTGCTTCGCGTGGTGGAGGTGGAGGATATGTGAGACCGTAAATGAGATCTCAGTCGCGTCCTCCTCGCTCACTCATCCGTGTGAAGGTTCCCAGAATAGAAGACGTCTCTTGTCTCACATCGGCCTCTTGCATCTAACTGGTCTCTCTGCATCTAACTGGTCTCTCTGCCTCATGAAGGATTCGGCATCTTATCGCAACGTCTGGCTGGTCCTTGGAAGGTCTCGAGAGACTTTTTCCGAGGGCCTCTCGATGCCCATGATACCGGGGACCTCGACACCCCCAAGAATCCATGTACTTCCCGATTCCAATCCGCATTGTCGTTTCCCCGCGAGAGATGACCGCGCTTCTTACTGCGCTCGGCCCGATGACCAGCCCCACAGGCAGCGACACGACCAGCACGGGCAGCGGCTCCGCGGCGAGCTCGCCACGGCCCACGCGGGACCTCGCGCCGCGGCTGTTGCGCTGCATCGACACGGTCGAGATCAGCGGCACGGGGCTCAACTGGGACGCCAAGCCGTGCTTCGTGGTGCTCGTGTCGATTCGCGACTCGGACGCGCGCCGCAAGGCGTACGCGCGCGGCGGCGGCAGCGCGCGGTCCGGCGCGCCGTTCCAGATCGAGCGCACCAAGGCCGAGCTCACCAAGCTGCTCCACGCGATCCAGCAATGCTGCAGCAAGCCCCACGGGACCGCAAGTGACAACCCCTGCACGTTCTGTACGCCGGTCGTGAGCGGTACCGTCGTCGCCGAGGCGCTGCGCGTCGCGCATGAAGCCGCTGCCGACGACGCTGAGGTCGCGGCGGTTCCGTCCGGCTGCTTTGGCTTCTTGGGATCCGTTAAGATGCCGACGACGCCACGCAACGGCGACGAGTGGGCCGCGTGGCTCAACGCGTGCGTCGCGCACGTGCGCCACCACGCGCGTGTGGACGAAATGACCGTCGAGGACCAAGCGGCCGCGTGCGAAGGCCAGCGCCGCGTGCCCGAGATGCTCGCGCAGTGCCTGCTCGAGGGCTTCACGACCGTCACGAGCCCGTAATTGATTTTGAATTCACTTTTTTGCAATTATAATTGGACCGTTTCCTCGCTGACAGTGATCGTACTTTTCATCGCGCTTTCGCGGCAACAACGAGCGCGCTGAACGCACTTGTTGGGTCCTGCAGGAGCGTCGCGGGCGCCGCGTACTCGACCACGAAGCCGCGATCCATGACGAGGATGCGGTCGCTGTCCATCACGGTCGCCAGACGGTGCGCGATCGTGATCTGCGTCACGTTGCGCAGCTCGCGCGCGAGCATGCGCGCCAGCTTGGTCTCGGTGTCCCGGTCCATCGCAGCCGTCGCCTCGTCCAGCACCACGACCGCACAGCGCCGCAACAGCGCGCGCGCCACGCAGAGCAGCTGCCGCTCGCCCACCGAAAGGTTCTCGCCGTTGGCTTGTAAAGGCAGTTCCAGCACGTCGGCGCCGGCCCGCGCCATCGCCTCGAGTGCCGGCAGCATCTCGACCTGCGCGAGCATGCGCCGCACATCCGCGTCGCTGTAGTCGCCGAATGGGTCGAGAAAGTGGCGCAACGAGCCTTCAAGCAGCACAGGCGACTGCGGGATGATCGCGATGCGGCCACGCAGCGCCGCCAACGGCACGCTCGCGGTGTCCCTGCCGTCCAGCAGCACGCGGCCCGCCTCGAGCTCGTTCACGCGCAGCAGCGCCATCGCGAGGCTCGACTTGCCGGCGCCCGTACGCCCGACCACGCCGACCTTCTCGTGCGCGCGGACCGAGAAGCTCACGTCACGCAGCACCGGCGCGCCGCCCGGCGTGTACGCGAAGCTCACGTGCTCGAACACGACAGCGCCGTGCTCGGGCCAGCTCGCCGGCGGCTCGACAACCACAGCCACTGCCGCTATACCGCTAGCCTGTTCGCCCTCGCGCGGCAGATCGCTGTACTCGGCGACGCGCTCGACGCTCACCAGCGCGTTCTCGGCCTTGGACCAGGCCTTGAGCAGCGTGAGCAGCGACCCGTCGATGCTCAGCGCGTACGTGAACGCCAAGCCGACGAGCCCGGGCGAGAACCAGCGCGCGCACGCGACGAACGAGCCGACCACGAGACACACGAGCGCGCAGCCGAGCAGCTGGAGCCGCAGCGCGAACCACTGGAGCAGCACGATCTCCGTGTCCCACAGCGCGTTGTCCACGTCGATGCGCACGTGGAGTTCCGCGAGCGCGCGCGCCACGTAGTCGGAGCCGAACGCGCGCAGCAGCGGCGCGCCGGCCTCGCTCTGCGTGAGGTGGCTCAGGATCGGCGAGTTGACGACCTTGAGCATGCGCCGCACGTCGCAGAACGTGCGCACGTAGCCTTTCGCGACGCGCACGTACAGCGCCACGAGCGGCAGCACGGCGAGCCCGACGTACTGGATCGCCACGGCGGCCGTGAGCAGCGCGCCGAGCGTCGAGAAGAGCGCGCTGAGCAGCGTGGCGCACGCGGCCGGGAGCTGCACGTCGATCGTGGCCATGTCGTCGGCGAACCGGTTCAGGATGCGGCCGATCGGGTTGGCGTCGAAGAAGCGCAGCGGCACGTGGAGCAGCCCGTCGGTCATGGCACGGAACAGCGCGTGCGCGGCGCGCAGCCCCATGGCCGCGACGACCGCACCGCGCAGCAGCACCATCGTGGCGCCTGCAGCCGCGAACGACGCGTACACGCCGGTGAA
This sequence comes from Pythium folliculosum, assembly GCA_023336295.1. Taxonomy (NCBI): domain Eukaryota; phylum Oomycota; class Peronosporomycetes; order Pythiales; family Pythiaceae; genus Pythium; species Pythium folliculosum. Next base: position 18,752 of record JAADWV010000392.1, read on the forward strand.
GTACGCCACGCGGGACGGATCGATCTCGTGGCTCGTCCAGTGGCTCAGCCACACGTCGCTGCCGATCTGGAAACCCTGCCACGCGAGCTGCGCTGCGAGCAGCACGGCCACAAACCGCGTGCCGCCGGCCGCGCGTAGATACTGCTGCACGACCGAGCCCGCGATCTGGCCGTCGCGCCGGCCTTCGTCCTCGACGAGCCGCCCGGCGTCTGGCTGGAGCATAACCTCGTCCTTGTGCTTCTCATCTGCCACCTCCACGTCTGCAGTGCCATCGTCCGGGATCATATTTGTGCCAGTGGCACTGCGATCCACGCGTGAGATGCGGCCGCTGGCGTCGATCTCCACACGGCAGTTGACCAGTGGCGACGCGAGGATCTCGGCGCTGTGCGTGACCAGTACGACGGTCTTGCCACGCAGTAGTCCACAGAGACACTTGGCGAAGATGCTCTGCTGGACGTGCGCGTCCACGGCCGCGAGCGGCGCGTCCAGCAGCACGATGTCGGCGCCGTGGAGTGCGGCGTAGCACGCGCGCGCGAGCGCCACGCGCGCCTTCTGGCCGCCCGAGAGGTTCACGCCCTTCTCGCCGATTTCCGTGGCGTCGCCCGCGACCAGCAGCGCGAGGTCCGGCCCCAGGCAGCACGCGTCCAGCACGGCGGCGTACGAGGCCGCGTCGAAGCGCGTGCCGAAGAGGATGTTGTCGCGCACCGTGAGGTTCTGGATCCACGGCTGCTGCGAGTAGTACGCGACGCGCCCGTGGAGCCGCGCACTGCCGCGCGTGGTCGTCATCTCGCCCAGCAGCCCGCTCAGCAGCGACGACTTGCCGGCGCCCACGGGCCCGTGGACCACGACCAAGTCACCGCGCTGGATCGTGAGCTCCACGTCGCGCAGCACGACCGTGTCGCGCCACGCGAAGCTGGCGCGGTCGACGCGGATGGCGGTGGTGGCGTCCGCGTTGGTCGCGTCGTCACCACCACGGAACGCGCCGCGCTCGTCCAGCTCCTCGGCCACGAGGAAGCGCTCGAGGCGCCTGAGCGAGACGCGCGACTGGATCAGCGACTGGATCGTCGTCGGGAGGTCGCGCAGCGGGTCGCGCAGCGCGTTGAAGAGCGCCATGGACGTGAAGACCTTGGCGGCCGTGAGCGGGCGCCCGAGCGCGAGCGCGTACACGGCAAACGACACGGTCGAGACGAAGAACGGCGAGCTCCAGAGCACGAACGCGCCCGCGGCGCTCGCGTAGCTGTACACGGCGAGGCGGTCGATCTCGGTCGCGCGCTGCGCGGTCAGCGTGGCGTGGAAGCGCGGCTCCCACGCGTTGAACTTGACGATCTGGATCGCGCCGAACGCGTCCTTGACGGTCGCCATGCGCGCGTCCTTGGCGCGCATGAGCGCGCCGTACGCGCGGCCCATCACGCGCGCCACGCCATAGTTGCCGCCGAGGCTCGCGACCACGACGGCGATGCCGGCGAACGCCGCGACGTCGAGCTCGCGGTAGAGCAGCGCGGTGATCACGGCGATCTGGAGCGGCAGGATCCACGCGTTGTGGGCCGCGAGCACGGCGTAGAGCACGCCGTTGGTGTCCGAGGTCACGAGGTTGGTAAGATCAGCGGGCTTGGTGGTCTTGCAGTCGGGAGAGGCGTCCGCGACGGCGTCGCGGCGCAGCGCCTTGCGGAAGAGCAGGCTCTTCATGGCCGCCGTGAGCCGCAGCGCGATGTGGTTGACGCAGCACTCGACCTGCGTCGCGACCGCGACGTTGGCCACGCGCAGCACGATAAACACGGCGAGCCACGCGCTCACGCCGCGCACGTCCAGCGCGCCGCTCTCGGTCGCTGCCGCGTCGCTGAACGCCGAGACGACGTGGTGCACGACCACGGGCGCGCCGGCGGCGTTGGCCGCGACGAAGAGGTACCCGAGTCCGCAGAGCGCAAACTGCGCGCCGTAGGCGCTGGCCATGGCGCGCGGCAGCGAGCGCGCGTGGCGCTCGTACGCGGCGTGGAAGCGCGCAAAGCACGTGGCCGTCGCGTCGACCTCGCGCAGCGGGAGCAGGTCGCCAAAGTCGAGCGCGCGCCGCTGGCTGATGGCGTAGATCGCGTCGCCGCTGGCGAACCGCAGCTTCTGCAGCCACGTGCGGTCGCGGCGGGCGGGCGGGTCTTCCAGTGCGTGGAACGAGGAGCCAGCGACGTCATCGCCTCCACCTGCGTTGGCCGCGGGCGAGGACGAGGCCGCCCTCGCGCTGTGCTGCGCGCTGTCGGTCATTGGGGTAATGACATTTGGACGCGCGCGCTCCCTCGCGCGGTCGTGGTCTCCCGGCAGATTCTTGTGAGCACCAAAAGAGTGGAGACCTTCACTCACACGGCAGCAGGTGGAGGTTAGCCATCTGAACCACTGGCGGGCGTCACGCCGGCGCGCGCGATCTGTTCTTCCATGAGCTCCATTGGCCTCCACTGCTCACGGTCAGACGCTTAGTGTTGGTCGGTCGATGCCACACGCGCTTTCGCTCCCGGTTCTTCAATCTCCATTCGCAGCAGAATCTTCGAATAATTGTGATAACAACAATTGGATGTCATATTTCTGAGAAAGCTGTCTCAAAGTCTGAGGGGCGGCACATTCTGTGCTCCCAATCATGAAATACAACATTCACATATTACATTCATTCCGGGGCTCACACACGTCACAGATTATGCGGCACGCTCGCAAGATTTGGATATGGCTCGCAGCGAGCAGCGAGCCATATCCAAATCTTCCCTCCAACCAGCAAGTCGGCCCAGACGTTGGTTCTCTCTCTTTCATTCGATCCCACGCGTTTCCTCCTCCTTCACCATGGCTGGCTCCAAGACCCTGGCGCTGCCCAAGCTCTTCGGCTCTTCGTGTACGACAACTGTGCGTTCTGCGTGCGCGTGCGCGCGATCTTGGGGCTCAAGCGCGTCCAGCACGAGCTTGTATTCGTCGCGTTCCACGACGTCGCGATACCCGTCGGTCTCGTGGGCACCAAGCAGACGCCGATCTTCCAGCTGCCGTCGGGCGAGGCCATTGCCGAGAGCGCCGACATCATTAAGTACGTGGACGAGAATTACGGCGACGCCGTGCTGCTCCAGGAGCCCTCGGGCCGCGCGGACCTCGCCGCGTGGAACAAAACCTCCATGATGGATCAGGTGCGCATCATCTTCCCATGTGCCGTCAAGACGCCGTTCCCGGAGTTCGCGCAAAGGAAGTCCTGTGACTACTTCGGCGAGGGCAGGGAACAGTTTGCTGGCTCGTTCGCGGAGCCCGAGAAGAGGACGCCCGAGCTGCTCGCCAGCGTCGACCGGCACCTTGCGGCACTCGACAAGCCCGTGTTCTCGGACCGCTTGGTCAACGAGAGCGGTCTCAGCGACGACGATCTCGAGTGCCTTGAGCCACGGATCCAGAAAGCGCCATCGCTCGAGCGCGGTGTCGTCCGTACCGAGGTCCATGGCGGCGGCAGCGAGAATTAAAGGAGGGGGAGGCTCCCCCACGGATCGTTCTCCATCCCGTCGCGTCCCAGCCTTCGATGCGGTGCAAACAGGGGTCTCATTCTTTCGCTTTCTCATTCTGTTGCCCTCTCAACGTTCTGCTTCTGACCCTCGTTCTGACAACTTCAAGTACTTTACAGAATCACGTCGCTCGCAAACTCTTGCAGCAGAAACCGCGCCACCAGCGCCGGGATGTGCTCCAGCCCGGCGCACACGCCGACGGTCTCCACGTCCACGCGCCGCAGCAGCGCGATGCTGCCGTTGAGCCACGCCTCCCACTCCTCGGAGCCCTTGAGCTTGGTCGCGCGGCGCTTGAACAGCGACGACAGGCCACCACTTCGCTTGGCCGCTGTCTCGTCGCCCGCAGAGCCAACGCTTCGGCGCGCCGCCAGGGCCACCTCGCCGCTCGCGATCGGCGCGCAGAACGCGCACGCGCCGGCGGCAGCGTCGTGGGGCTTGGCGCTCCACTCGTGGATCGCGCGCTGCAGCTGCTCGAACTCCTTGGGCGTGCGCTCGATCTGGAATGGCGCCGTAGGCCGCACGACCTGTAGCCGCGCCGCGGGCGCGTCGGCGGCGTCCGCGGCCTCGTTGTCCGAGACGGTCACGTGGAGCACAAAGCACTTGCGTGCGTCCCAGTTGCGCGCCATGTCGGCGTGGAAGTCGACGCGCTCGACGTGCCGCAGGAAGCGCAGGCACTCGCGCAGCCGCGCGCCCGAGGCGGAGGAAGCACCAGGCTTGTCCAGCGCCGAGACAAACGACGCCATTGTAATCGACTTGTTACTCGAGTTGATGCTTTCTCTGCCTTGACGGTCTCACGTTGAAAAAATGACTTCCAGGAAGTCAAATGCGTGGTGGATGGCGAATCGAAGAGTGTGCTGAGGACATGTTGTTTCTCGTGCCGAAGTCTGTTGCGCCGCTGCGGCGGCTGGGAGAGTCTTACCGTGAGACTCTCAGCGTGAGACTCTGACGCTGGTAAAACCTGCTCAAAGGAGAAAGAGTTCTTGTATCCCATATTCGACTCGGTGATCCGCCGGTGGGTATCATACCCAACGGCACGCGGCGCTCATCACGGTACTCTCGTTAGGGACGGGATGCACAAGTCTCATCAAAATGTTGAGACCGTTAGCCATGGAAAATGGACCAGCCATGCCCCCGTGGCGGTCATGTCGTCATGGTCTCAACATTCTGATGAGACTTTGCATGGTGGACAGTGTGCGCCTGTCTATCAGAATGCGAGTCTCATCAGAGTGATTACCGGGCGATATGACACCATGGCAATGTAGCCATCTCAGTTCTGGCATTGAACATGCGAGTCCAAAGATCCTCGAGGTACTGGAGCGGGGAGCGATGGGATGTTACGGCACGAACAAGCATAGAGAGACAACGACGTCGTGTTTTAGACTGTTTGTTACTACACTACACTAATAGCGCGTGGGTGCCACAGACTTAGTTGCCGAGCGCGGCGGCCGTGGCGTTGTAGTAGAGCTTGTTCTGGAACTCGGCGTGGCAGAACGGGAATGCGTTCGGGTTCGGCGCGCCGGGCGCAAAGAGGTTCTTGCCCGTCTTGATGGTCACGTACGTGCCGAGCACGAGGCACACGACGATCACGACCGAGCCGGCGGCCTTCTCCCAGAGCGGGATCGAGGTCCAGAGCTTCTTGAAGTAGAACACAATCGGCAGCGTGATGCAGCTCACTGAGATGGCCGAGGCGCCGACAAAGTCGGTGAGGTCGAGGAAGTGGTCCTTGAGCGCGATTGAGGCCACGACCAGCAGCGCCATGACGGCGAGGCGCATCGGGATGTACTTGAGCTCGTGGCCCTTGTACTCGGCCGACTCGTCGGCCTCGTCGTCGTGCTCCTTCTCAATGTCGGCCATGGACACGACCGAGCCCTTCGAGTTGCGGGCCTTGATCTCCTCGGCGGGCGTGTCAGCCGCGGCGTAGTTGATCGCTTCGATGTCGTCGGCCACGCGCTGGTGCATGCCGAGCACGAGGCGCTCAAAGATGTAGAACGCCGGGTGGAGGATCACGGCGAACGCGATCGAGATGTGGAGCTGCATGAACAGGTACGCGAGCACGACGGCGCCCTTGTCCGAGGCAAAGCCGAGCTTGGTGAGGCCCGTGGCCGGGCTGGCGTAGATCGTGAAGAGCAGGTTGCCCGAGATCTGGCAGCCCACGGCCGAGTAGCCCGAGCTCGCGAGCACGAGAAAGAGCACCGAGATGAACGTGAGCGTGACGCCGATGACGCGCGGCATGCGCTCGGGCTGCGAGTGCTGGCGCTGCAGCGCCGGGATCACGATTCCGGCGCCGTACGCGAGCGACAAGTTGCCGAACGTGATCGCGACCTGCTCGAACGAGATGTTGGAGGCCGGCACGCTCGGGTGGCCGTCCATGCCGTGGATGAGCACGGCCACGCCGATGACGTCGGCGATGATCGTGCCGAGGCAGCCGGCGAACGCGGCGCCGGCGCCCTCCTTCATGGTCGGCGTGATGCACACGGGGATGGCGCTGATGGCCATGAGGATGATCCACGTCTTGTCCTGGAACGCGCCCGGGAAGAGGTTGCTCAGCAAAATGCCGCCGAGCACGAGGAACGCGCAGGGCACGAGCAGGCAGACGCCCATCTGCGAGACCACGACGAGCCAGCGGCCCGTCTTGCCCATGCACCACTCGCCGAGGTCGCCGAACGTGCGCACCGACTTGGGCGCCACGAGCATGACCTTGGAGCACACGACCGAGGCGTAGACGTTGGCGAACGCCATGAAGAGCATCGCGAGGACCGCGAGCACGGGGCCGGCGCGCGAGAAGTTGGCCGGCATGCCGAGCGTGCCGATGCCGTACACGCAGCAGAAGAGGTTGAACGCGATCTTGGCGTCCTCGGCCGTGAACCACTTGCTGGAGGAGCCCATCGTGGCAGCGGAGAAGAAGAGACTCGAGGGAGGAGGCGACTTGAGCGGGAGCTGGAAAGTTGGCGAGTGAATCCGCCTGCGAGCCTCCGCGGGAGGAGGCCCTCGAGAAACAAGTCGCTCGCCTGGGCAGCGCGTGGGTTCGGCCCCGCGGCCCTCGACCTCGAACGGATCTCTCCCGTGTGCTCTTGGCAGAACCGACGGGTGGCGAGGGCGCGTGGACGGGTCAGCCCCCGGCGCGTGTGCCTCACCCTTCCATCTCCCTCGCTCTCTCTCTTCTCTTCGTGTCAACACGCCAGCCAACAAGACAGGGCGCGAAGGCGGTTAACCAAGGGGTGAGGCGGATAACGAGTCCCGGCGCGAAGAGAGGCGCGGGCGTCACGTCGTAGAACAGGATGCCAACTGGGAACGGCAGAGAAAGCGACTTGGACAGCAGGCGTGTTCCAGTCGGCATGGATGAGCCCGCTCACGAGGGCCAATTATTACGTTTTAGAGGTCAATAATTCGATATATTTGCCTCTCTAAGATGGTTCGATGGTTCCTGGGTCTGAAGTGCTTCTATGCGATATAAGAGGTTGTTGCCGTCTCCCAGAGTTGATTGAGCAACCGGCCGCCAGCAAGAAAGATCCGGAGCGGCTCGAGCACAACGCGCAGGTGCGCGTGAACGAGATACAGGCGGTCGCCGGCCAATCGAGAGTTGAGTTGTGTGGCGACTGGTTCCGTTCTGCATCGCGCGTTGATGTGAATCGAGATCGATCGTGGTGGCTTCAGCCAGCCGCGCCGGTTGGCACCCGTGGGTCCACCCGGCGGAATCAGACTGTCGCCTGGCGCGAGAGAGACCATGGTCCATGGTCCATGGACTGCCGTGACCTCCGATGTTGTGCTGCCAGGGCTGCAGTGTACTGTAGCCAAAGACACTCCATTGCAGTACTGTAGCCCGGCTACAGTACTGCAATGGAGTGTCTTTGGTGCCCACGAGTGAACCCATGCGCACACCGTGAGTGTGTTCTCAGCGCCGGGTAGCGCCATCGGCGGGCACACGTGCACATCATGGCCCTCCATTCGTCTGGGAATATCGAAGTGGCTGTGAGTCGCGGGCAGCGTGAGGGACCCACAGCGGGTCACCAAGCAATGTAGAACCCCTGACCAACGCAACCAACGCGAACCCACGGGAGGAGCCACGCGGCGCCGCGTCCGACCAATCGCAACGTGGAACGTGGTTTACCTTGGTGGTTCTACAGTAGCAGCTCGGTCAAACCGATGGAGAGGACTCCGGAGACCGGACTCCAGACTCCGGATCCCGGCGGCCGCTGTCCCCCCTCGTTCCATTTTGCGGCGTGGAAGTCTGTGAATTCCTCCCAGCGGCGTGGGCACATTTTGAACGAGAGAATGCACAGTGTCTTCCTCGCAACTGTCCCCATCGGCATCGGCTCGCTCGCCTCTTGGCAACTCTGCTCCGTGATGTATCCTCCGTTGTGGAGGCACTGTTCCACACTCCAGCCACCTGCGACCGGCATAGTTGTAGTGTCAGCGTGGCCAAATTTGAGCCAGTTGGATCACGGCATCGCCCTCCGCCCGATTTACATTGCTTTGCCATGCTATTCTCGCATCGCTGGCGGCCTGCACGCCGTCGCCGTCCTGCTCGCGGTCGGCGGCCAGCATTTCGACGGCTACGGGCGCTTCGTATGCCGTGAGCGCGACTCGCACTCCACTTGATACGCCACCAACTCGCCATGATTCCGACGGGCTCGCCAAGCCACGCGACGCCCACGGCACACGTCGCGATCGTGCCGGCCTATGGGCTCTCGGAGACGGCGCTTAAACTCTCGCAGGTCATCGAACGCGAGGCGAACCGACGATCGATGCTGCGCGCCAGCGGGCTCATACGCGTGGAGCAGAACTTCCCCATGTTCCGCCGCACGAGCTCGCACCTGCGGGCATCGATCGGACGCAGCAGCAACCGCAGCAAGCGGTCCGTCACGGCTGTTGCGCCGACGCCCGAGCACGCCGAGCTGGATCAGAGCGCTCCGCTGCCCTCGGCGCTACTGAGCGGCCCACTCCAGCCGATCCGCGACGCGGCACGCTCGTTCGCGCCGTCGTCGCCGCGTACGTCCGTGAAACCCGTGCAGTCGTCGTTTGGTGCGGGCGACGCCACCCAGGGGAGCGACGGCGGCGGCCCGGACGAGCCCCTCACGCTGCGCGGCCGCGTGTGGGAGTTCTTCGACGACCCGCAGTCGAGCCCCGCGGCGTACTACTTCTCGGTCAGCCTCTTCTTCTTCATCACGCTCTCGACCATGGTTTTCATCGCGCAGACGGACCGGTCGCTCGAGCGCCATCGCCGCACACTCGGCGTGATGGAAACGATTTGCGCCATCATCTTCACTGTCGAGTACGCGCTCCGAGCGATCTCGGCGCCCAGCAAGTGGCTCTTCGTCAAGAGTGAGGTCACACTTATATGCGATGGTCTCCGATACCGATGACACTGACCGCATTTATGGTGATCAGATCTAGGCAACTGGGTGGACCTCGCGGCGATCCTGCCGTTCTACATGGAGGCGATTCTCGCCGTCGAGAACGCCGGCAGCTTCGGCGCGATCCGCATCGTGCGGCTCACGCGCGTGGCACGCGTGCTTAAGATGTCGCGGTACTCGTCCGCGATCCAAGTGTTCGTCCAAGCCATCGCGATCTCCATCAAGGCGCTGTCCATGCTCGTGTTCCTCATGGCCATCGCCGTCGTCGTCTTCTCGAGCGCGATCTACTTTGCCGAGTACACGCCCGATGGCTGCCGCGCCGGCGGCTGGGTCGGCAACTGCGACGGCACGAACGTCGTCACGTTCGCTGGCTCGCTCGGGACCGCCGCCGCGGCGGGGGCGCGGGCTGCCGCACTCGGCAGCGGCGTGTGCGCTTGCGTGGACCCGAACCCGTACTCGAGCATCGCCGAGTCGTTCTGGTGGTCCTTCGTGACCATGTCGACCGTGGGCTACGGCGACATGACGCCTGTGACTGTCCCAGGGCGCGTCGTGGGCATCGCCACGATCCTCACGGGCATGCTCGTGCTGGCGCTGCCGATCACGGTGATCGGCACCAACTTCCAGAAGGTCATGAAGTCGGTCATGCAGCAGACCATGAAGTCGAACGTCGACTACCTCAAGGGCAAGAAGCAGATCTGCCGCGAGGAGATCCAGGCGATCCTCCAGCGCTTCCACGCCGTTACGACCGACATCCACTTGAACATCGACGACATCATCCAGGTGTACGACACCGACAACAGCGGCACGCTCGAAGACGAGGAGCTCGCGCGGTTCCGCCACGACCTCGAGATGCTCCAGAACCGCGCGTTCATGAGCCAGCACATGGACCTCCACTCGCCGACGCCGGCGGCGCTCACGATCTCCGTGCCCGACAGCCGCACGAGCCCGAGAAAGACGATGGGCGCGCTAATGCGAAAGCTCTCGAGCCGCACGGACATTTTCCAGAAGGCGAGCGCGCTGTCCACCGCGTCGCCAACAGCTCAGCAGTCCCCCCACGAGCCGGCGACGCGACAGACGATCGCGGTAACGACGCACGTGACGCCGGTGAGCGCGGTGCCGATAATACCCGCGATGCGAGCGTCTCTTTCCCAGCCAAACAATATCTCGATGGTGGCCACAAGCGAAGACCGTGAGGTCGCTCACCACGCTCCGGTTCAGGACGTGGCACGCCGTCATCCGGGTGAAGCATCTGCGGTAGCGCGCACGAAACACAGCAAAGAGGCGGAGACCACCGGGCCAAGCCGCCTTCAAGCGCATCCACTGAGTGCGGAACGTGACGTTCTGGCCGAGGCGTCGGCGTTGGTGTTACATCGAGGCGCACCCGGACCGTCGGTCGATGAGCTCGGCGAGAGCGACTCTGCCCATAGCGACGAGCCACGCCACCATGACAAACAAGACGCGGCGCTTGGAGAGGAAGACGACGATAGTGACAGTGACACGGGCGTTCGTGAGCACCTCAACAAGCATCATGGCCACCACCACAAGCACCACCACAAGCACCACCACCACAACCATGAGGACCATCACAAATCCCAAGACGATGGCCACCACCGAACCTCTCGCAATGGCTCGCACCGGCAGTACCGCGACGAAGAGACTGAGGAGCTCGTTCTACAACGCCTTGCACAGCTGCAACGCACATTTGAGGGGCGCTTGTTGGAGACAGAGGCACGGATCGAATCCAAGATCCTCAATCTCACCAAGATCCTCATGCGCGTCGAGAACCTGATTGAGCTCAACGACAACTGAGAGCGCTGCGGCAGGATAGGATACGTGTCGTGGTAGTGTAGTGGTGCTTTGAGATCACGTTTGAGAGCAAACAAAACAAGAGAGATGGAGCTCCAACCGTATTGATCCTCAAAACAATGATGAACAATTCCACCCCATCAACGAAAATGGAAACCTTAGAGCAGCCACGGGATCACGGCGCGGCGCGCCTTGGGGTACGTCTCCTTGAACTTGTCGAGGTACCACCGGTGGTTTGTCAACGCGCGCGGCACAAGGTTGGACGCCGTGTACACGGCAAACGACGCGCCGGGAAGCGACCAAGCGACCAGGCTCCAGCCGGTCCACTCGAGAATCTCGCCAAAGTAGTTGGGCGCCGACACGAAGCGGAACATGCCGCCGTGCGGGACCAAGTACGCCGTCTCGCCGGGGCGCCGCAGGTGGATCAGGATCTGGTCCGAGTGGACGTTGATGCCAAAGCCCACAACGAAGAGCACAAGCCCGACGTAGAACGACGCGCGCGCGAGCGGGTCGTCGTTCGCGTAGATGCCAAACTGCGACAGGTGGCGCGCGTTCACGTAGGCGTTGATGACGTTGTAGAAGTCGCCCGCGAGCACGACCGTGAGCGGCATGCGCTTGGTCTTATTCGAGCGGATCAGGAACGGGTACACGTACGCGCGGTACACGTAGTGCGTGAGCCAGAGCGCGGCCGCGAGCAGCGGCGTCGTGTCGTACTTGTGTTCGCCCCACGAGTAGACCCAGAGGAAGCCGACGGCCGACGGGCTCTCCATGAGGACCCAGCCGAGCCGCGTGGGGACCGTGGGGCCCCACCCCGGGCGCAGGTGCCGCCCGTAAGGCGCGATGATCTTGAGCGTCGAGAGGAACGTGATCGCCGCCAGCACGAACACCGCGTTCGTGAGCCACGCGTGGAGCTCGGCCTCGGTCGAGACGTGCCAGAGCCCCAGCGGCAGCATCTTTAACTACCGTATCAGTAGAAGAAGAAGCGCGGAGGTGGCGAAGCGAGGCGAATGCGAGAATGCGGGAATGAGCATGCCCGTTGGGAGGCAGGCGAGGAGACGTCACGCATCTTCCCACTGATGGGTATATTTCACACATAGCCATCAACCACTGCTATCGTTACAATAGAAGGCAGCTCTTTCTCATGAAACTACTGTAGTAGATCCCCAAATTACCCGGAATGACCGGAAATGGATGGCGTTCCGGGTCTGTTGAGTCATTTGACCACGGGCGTGATCACGTGATTGCTTGGCCACCAACCCCAACATGACGCACTACACGGCGCTGGAGGTGGCGCGCGACGCGTCCGCGGACGAGCTGCGCCGCGCGTACCACCGGCTCGCGCGCGTGTACCACCCGGACAAGCAGCAGCAGCAGCAGCCTGGCGAGTTGGTGGCGGCTGAGACCAACGAGGCCGCGTTCCGCCGCGTGCAGCGCGCGTACGAGGCGCTGCGCGACCCGGCGGCCCGTGCCGCGTACGACCGCGTGCTCGCGCAGGAGGAGCTGCTGCGCAAGCGCGACGTCGAGGACGTGCGGATAGCGGACACAGTGGCCGTGCGCGACATGCGCTGCGAGCCGCTCGAGGACGGCGACGTGCTGTACTCGCACGCGTGCCGCTGCGGCGACGTGTACGAGGTCTCGCATGAGGAGCTTGACGACGGCGTGGAAGTCGTGCCGTGCAATGGCTGCTCGCTCAACATTCGCGTGCTACCGTAGCCAGCAAGGCCCAGCAACTAGAAGACAGAACGACGCGACGCGGTGTACAGTGAAGAAATTGTTGTTGTTTAGAGGATCATGCATTTTCCGGGTGTCGGCGCGACCTCGCGCCTGTGTTCTTCTTTGTCTTTCTCGTGTGGTGTCACCTGTCTTCGGGCAAAATTGCCTTCGAAAGAGGAGGGCGCGATCTTCCCGCAGCTTAGAACTCCTTGCCCTTGGGCGGGCCGTGGAGCGGGTATCGCAGCGGCGTCTGGATTGCGTGGAGCGCGGTGAGGCCGACGTACGCGAGGAAAAGGAAGAAAAAGCCGAAGATCAGCGCCGTCAGGATCTCGGGCGTCATGTGCACGTAGTGCGAGAAGCAGTACGCCTTGCCCGTCGAGGAGAGGCCGATGAGGTAGCCGGCGTCGCAGATGATCGACTCGGCCGTGACGGCCTGGCCGGTCGCGAGGCGGCGGCTGCGGCGCGCGAACGGGTCCTTCACCACGATCGACTGGGCAGAGTTGCCCGTGAGCGCAAAGTCGATACCCGCATCCTTCGAGGCCTCGAGCAGCGCCTCGGCAGCGCGCTTGATCTTGGCGTCCGCCTCGCCCAGCTCGCGCTCGTCTCCGTTGCCGGGAATCGTGACGACCAGGAGGTCACTCTTGCCGTTGGAGAGCAGCTTCTTGCCCTCGGCCGACTGGATCCATTCTGTCACGCTATCAATCGGCACGATCGGGTGGTCCACGCCGGCGAGCGCCTGCGTCAGCGACTGCGAGCGCGTCGTGTGGGCCACAATAACCGACGACGACGCGGTCTTCACGGCCGACTGCACAAACGAGTCCGGGCCAAACGCCGCGAGCTGCGACGACTTGAGGTTCTCGTGTACGAACACGCAGAGCGCCTCCGCGGTGGGTTCAGCGCTAGCGCTGGTGCTCAGGACGTTCTAGATTACCGCAATTCCCACACCACTCTTCTCGTCAGTAAACCGAATACCAAAAGCGCCGTCCGTCTACAGCGACACGTACGTAGTTGTCCTTGTGCGCGTCGCGCGAGAGCACGGTGTGGAGCACGTCCGCGGTCGCCACCTCGTCGAAGACGGCGCCCACGTACGCTTCCCGTGCCTTGAGCGTCCTGCGCCATCGCGAGAATGAAACCAGGAGGGTTAGACTTTAGTCTTTTCTTCTCGTCAGGCGGTCATAGCGAACGTACGCGTGCTGCGACCAGAGCACGAGCGGCACGTGCGGGTAGAGCGCGGTGGCGCGCTCCGCGGAGACGAGGCCGCTGGAGGAGGCGCCCAGCGCGAGCGCGCTCAGCAGCGCCGACGTCTTGAACATACTGCCGTGGGGTCCGCTCATGTGCTTGGGTGACCGCTTCTGGTTGGGGTCAGCAGGCGAGCCTGGAGTTGGGGAGCTCTTCGGTGCCGAGGATATCCGTTTCTTTGTCGGAGACCGGTAAACTACCGGTTTCCTTCCGGACCGAGTCCTCAATTCAAAAATGAATTGAGCTTTTCCTCAAATCCGAACAGAAAGCTTTCAATTTGCGGAAATTTACGAGCGCCACATCCGTGAATTTCTGAGATTCCTTCTGCGATTTGTAACTTTTCACGCATGACGCATTCCTGAAATCTCCTGAATCGGCACGATTTCACAGTCCAAACCGCAGTTTCAAACTGGCCAGGCTGCGCGATTGCCGCAAGCGCGATGTCCAACCTCGGCGCGTCTATCTTTAGACGGCCCGTTGGTCTGTCGTATGCGGCAAGCGCGCCGTGTGGTCTAAAAC
>JAADWV010000393.1:0-32758 GCA_023336295.1 Pythium folliculosum
AGGAGGAGGAGGAAGGAGCAGGGGAGGAGGGGGCGCCAGTGCCAACGCACTCACACAAGCACACACGCACGACCGGCCGACAGTCCGAAGTGGCAAGTGGTCTTTTCCCGCGAGGGTTGCCGCCTCGACACTGAGCGGACCGCGACATTGAGGGGAGACGACGGACGCCGTCCCTCTGAACAAGAAGAGAGAGCGGTGCAGCGGACGGGCGGAGCAGGAGGGGAGGGGAGAGAGGCAGAGGGGAGCGACCAGGGGATTGGCGAGGTTCCGATCGGTCGATCAGGTGGCCGACCTAATCTGCTTTCGGCCAGCTGTTCCCACGCCACTCTGCAGCTCAAGAACAGTCCATCTCGTGCACGCGCGAGAGAGAGTGGCGCGATTGGCTCGTCTGCGAAGACGGGCCAGACGCTGATGCCCAACCTCTAGGAATAGATACAAGGATGTTTGGACCATCATTCCACTGTACATTATACCTTTGGAAACCTCTATAATATGAATACCAATCATAAATAAATACGCACGTTCAGTATCATCTGATGGCGTTAAACCGGTTCCCGCCCTTTCTTCGTCGACTCGCGCCACAGACTCCAACGAGAAAGAGACAGCATCATCCGTTGGGGTTGTTGTTCTGTCTTTCACTGTACTAGTACACCCTGCGTACACCGTGGATTGCCACGATGGCTTCACAGCAAGATGTTCAACTGATGTGGTCATCATCGCCACGGAACGCCGACGGCAACATGGCGGTGCCATGGCAGAGCCTTGGCGCCACTCTGCCATGGCGCCCCTGGAGACCACGATATACTGGAGAACCCGTCGCGCGCATGTGTGCACGCATATATGTCCCATGGAGACTACCTCCATTTATAAGTCTAACGCGGCCTAACCCCAGCGCCCCCGGCTGATGTTGGCGTGCGTCTGTTTCTTTGTCCGCCGTCATCATTGAAGCGAACTCCCTCGATGGACGTGCGGTCTATCCGGATACGGTCTATCGCTCACTACTTGTGCATGGCGCTCATGAAGGGCGACTTGTAGGCCGCGTGCTCGCGCGCCTCGGCGGCGTAGAGCGCGCGGAGCGGCAGGCGCAGCATTTGCTTGTACTAGAGGAGCCATAGAGCACGATTTCGTCAGCGATGCCGGTCTATCTATGCACTCCGCGGCTCCGAAGACGGAGTTGGCGGAGGGGACGGAGCGGAGGGGAGGGGAAATGAGGGGAGGGGAGCGTAACGTACCGCAAGCGTGCCGTACACCATGAGCACGAAGCCGGCGAGTTCGATCCTGTGGTAGCAAGAGAGTCATGAGCCATCGTGGGTCGCTTTGGAGGAGCGGACGGAGAGGGTCCTGGTCCCTGGAGTGGAGGAGCATGGAGCGTCCTCCGCACGTGCAGTGCCGTCCTCCTCCCACTCTGTCGGACGAGAGTACACGAGTCACGTACCAGCTCGAGGTGGTCCAGGCCTCGCCGGGGGAGTTGCCGCCGCGCCACTGCACGACGTAGTAGACGAAGAGCCCGAGCGTCCACACGCCCAGCGTACGCAGCGTCTAAACAGGGGAGGAACATGTCGTAGGGTCAGTCATAGCGGAGCGGAGCGGAGAGGAGCGGAGCGGAGGGGACGATGAATGCACCTCGGCGATGCTGCGCATGACGGCCGAGAGGTGCTTGGTGACGTAGTTGGCCGTGACGTTGAGCGTGCCGACGGCCACGACGTACGCGACGATGAGCGCCACGAGCGTCGGCGAGTTGCGGATCTTGACCAGCGAGTCGCCAAAGTCCTCGTGCCAGATCTTGCCGAGCGCCGAGCCGCCCGACGCGGGCGTGAGCGAGAGCACGGGCACGAGCACGACGTAGAACGCGAGCCCCCAGAGGCCCTCGAGCCCCACGAGCAGCATCGGACTCACGTCCAGCGCGAGCATCATGTGCTCCTCCACGACGATCTGCAGCGCCGTGAGCAGCTGCGCGAGCACGATGAGCACGAGCCCGAAGAGCGCGTGGCCCGAGTCGGCCCCTGGGGCGGTTGTGGAAGCGGAAGAGCCCGAGGTGCCGGCCCAGCCCACGAGCGCGACCGAGACCGCGACGAGCAGGATGCTCGCGTAGTGGTACGCGTACAGCCGCTTGCCCATGAGCCGCACCGAGAGGAACGCGCTGAAGATGATCACCGAGCCGCGCGCCATCTGGTACACGGACGACGAGATCCACAGCAGCCCGACGTTGGCGCCCACGGTCTGCAGCAGGTCTAGCAGCGACGGCAGCGCCACGGCCAGCACGGTCTTGAGCAGCAGGCGCGGCTGCAACTGCTTCCCTTCTCCACCTTCGCCGCCCGCCAGCAGCGCCGAGGTCTCGCCCTGCCTCTGCTTCTGCTTCTTGCGGATCGCCGCGGCCTCGGGCGTCGCGATGTACTTCTTGCCGCCTTTCTGCGTGCGGAGCAGCGGCGTCTCGAGGTAGCTCTTGTGCTGCGCGGCCTTGCGCGCGTAGAGGAACACGAGGCACAGCGCCATGGCGAGCTTCATCTGGAGCACGCCGAACCAGGGCTTGTCGAACGGGCACAGCGTCGTGGTGCGGCTCGGGTCGCTCGGGTCCGCGCACAGCTCGGTGCCCTCGGCGCGCACGCCGTACTCGGTCTTCATGATCACCGTGCTGAACGTGCCCGAGACCAGCATGGCCGCCGCGTACAGCGCGCCAGAGCGCTCGCTCGCCGGCGCCGTCGCCATCGCTCTCTGTCTCTGTCTCGGCGGTTGAGGGGGAATCTGCGTGTTGGTGAGACCAAGGAGACTGACAAGGGCATCACCACTCAGGTTCAACTGCTAGTACGACGTTCAATTGGCTATTATTCGGATTTGTATTATTTGATTGGTGGAAATGGGGTACGGCAGTTGAGCAGCCGAACCGTAGACGAATGCGAGTTGACAGCGATCGCGGTTGCCCCTCGATGGGCCCCACGCGAGCGGCGGAGCACTGCCACTGATCTGAGTGCCACATGTTGACTGGAGGGATTGACTTCCGGTAGGACACATTCGTGGTGTCGTGTGCTCCATGCGGGGATTCCCTGTCTACGATCGACCAAGTCCAGGGCTTGCTCCACTTCTCTCGGTCTAGATCTATTTTTCACCCAACGCGGACCGCTTTCGACGTACGAATCGATTATTGAATTGCATAGAGTCCATGCTGACGCCGTTGCCGCCGCCTCCGTCTGATGCGCTTGCTCTCGAGGAGCCTGCAACGTCGCCAGCGCAACCGCAGTCGCCTCAGCGATCGCCTCAGCGCTCACATGGAGGCGCGACGACACGGCCGCGCTCGCCAGTCAAGCTCACGCCGCTCGAGCGCAAGGAGCGCGACCGCTTGCGACTGAAAGAGCAGGCGCAGCGCCGCCTCCAGGCCATCAAGGATCGCGATGCGCAGGCCGTCGCGCTGCTCGCCGGTCAGCACAAGAGCTCCCAGTGGCACCACCAGGAGCGCCAGAAGGAGGAGCTCGTGCTGCGCCGCCTCGAGCGAGACCTCGTGGACGCACAACGCTGCAACCCAGCTGCGGTTGGGTACCGTTTCTCGCCGGCGCGGCTCGCGTGCGATGCCACGACGAATTCCCCCGTGTTTCTCGGGTACTCCCCGGCGCCGTGTCCGCCTTCTCAGGCTCGCGTCTACTCGAACAAGGCGCCAGCGGCTGCCGTGACCCATCCAGCGTTCTCGAGCTACTGCGCGACCAAGCACAACGACGCTACAGCGCTCTCCCCCGTGTTCTTCTTCGTTCGCTACGCCAAGATCCCGCTGGATGAAGTCAACATCGACGACGACGAAGGAGGCGCTCGGAGCGGAGACGACGACAGTGATTTTGACGACGACGACGCCATGCAGACCCATGAGCAGTTTCTCGCACGCCAGCAGCTTCGCGACGGCCCCGGCGCCGGACGCGTCGCGACCATCACGAAGCTCGCGCCCGCAGAGCAACTCGCGCTCCAGGAGGTGCTGCGTGGACGCTTTGCTGAGGACGCCGGCGCCGCCTGTCTCGTGTGTCGCGGCCGCGCCGCGGTCGGCTGTCCCGGGTGCTTTGAGTTCTCGCACCGCACGTACCAGCGCGTGCAGTCGGCCAAGTCGACGCAGCGCCTCAAGACGCCCAAGACCCACGCACAAGAGGCGAACGAGCGGCAGACACGGTATACGGGACTGCGGCTCAAGCTCATGGGGTTCGGCCGGCGAAGCGAGGAGAATATGGGCGATGAATACGCAGAGGACGACGGCAATGACCACGACCACGACGACGGCGACGAGGAAGAGGCGCGCGAGCCAGTTCACCGTCGGTCCCTGACGAGTGAGCAGCACGATTACTACGTCAGCGTGCTCACGAACGTCCACGCCGTGCGCAAACACCGCTCCTTGTACGGTCTTTTTGTGTACCGGGCTGGATGACACTGATCGCACTTCTGACCACCTTCCTACTCACTATGTTTTCGTGTCCCAGGATGAGGAACTACGTGACGCTCCACATCAAGGCGCTCCCCGTCGGCAATGTACGCGCTTTCCTTGCGCCATAGTGTACTTCTCGATCACTGACACCACGACGGTCCGTCGTGGCGTGATGTATTTTGTTTGATTTCAGCTCATCTCGCTGCAAGTCGACGTGCGCGCGTCCATCGCGTACGTGTACGAGCTCTACCGCTCGCATCTGGACGCACCGAACCGCAAGGTCCACTTGCTGCTTCCCACGACCGCGGGACTCTTCTACCTGAACGAGCTCATGGAGAGCGCCACGGACACGCGGTGCGGACTGGTCAACGGCGAGTTCCTCGTCGAGGACTTCCAGCTGCGCGCGGCGCCAGTGGCGGCAGCGCCGACGTCGCCGCTCGCCAAGCGGAACGCGCTGCGCGACGCCGCGACACCGCCGCGCGCGTCCCAGAAGCCGACGGCAGCGACCGAGTTCCTGCTCTTCTCGGTGGCGATCCTCAGCGAGCACAGCACGCCACAGCTCGTGGCCAACTTCCTGAGCCAAAACTTCCACTTTGACGACGTCCCGGCCGTTGTGGATCCGCCGCGGATCGAGCACGCGATCGCGCGGCTCCCACGCGCGGCGATCACCGAGGACGCATACCAGCGGCGCCTCGTGCCGCACGTCCATCGCATGAAGGCGTTCGCGCGCGCGTCCAAGCAGCTCGAGCTGCTCGAGCAGGAGCGCGAGCGGGAGCGGCTGCTCTGGCAGGCCTACCAGGAGCGCAAGCTCGCGCGGCTTGCGCATAGCAAGCGGCAGCGCCTGCTCGGGGACGGCGCGCGGCGCTCGCGCAAGGTCACGCGCGCGATCGCGTACCTGGACTTTGTGCTCGAGTCCACAAGCAACGCTACACGAGCGCGCGTGTACGAGGAGCGGCTCCAGAAACTCTGGCAGTGCGCGCAGCGCCTCGAGGAGTGGAAGCTGTGCAAGCACGGGCGGCTCGTGGACGCCGAGAACACGGCCGACACGCGCGCGCTCGTGCAGCGCCTGCTGGACGCGACGGTCGCGGCCTTCGACGCGCTGCTGGCGCGCGCGCCGGGCACCGGGCCGCTCGCGTACCCGATTCAGTGCGTGGGCTCGAGCGCCAGCTTAGCGGCGGCACCACGGCTCGTGGTCCAGGTCGGCGTGCGGCTCGGCTGCAGCGCCGCCGAGAACCACGCGTACGGGCTCGTGCTGGACCTGAACCAGGACTTTGAGGCGACGACCGTGCTCGCGGACGACGAGCGGCGCCGTAGGAAGACGCGCGGCGTCACCAAGCAGCAGCTGCTCGCGCTGAACGACGAGGCCACGCGGCGCGAGGAAGCTGCGAGCTCGTGGCGCTGCGCGGACGCCGAGTGGAAGCCCCGGGGCGCGGACAGCCAGGCCACGGCCCAGTTGTTCGCCGGCTCGGACCTCGTGCGCATGCCGTTCCTCCAGTTCCCGTGGCACCTGGTCGCGCAGGCGTACAAGCACGTGCTCCAGTCGCTCGCGTTTCAGCTCGCCAAGCTCGACGAGTACAATGCGCTCGCGCGGCTGCTGCAGCAAGAGGAGGCGCAGCTGGGCAAGGCGCAGATCGCCAAGTGGGGCGACGACGTCCAGCGCTTCCAGGGCGAGCTGCTGGCGCTGGGCGCGAACGCGAGTCCGGGGAGCGACCTCATCAAGGGCAGCGCGTTGCTGCGCGCGACGCAGCGCGTGCTGGACAAGAAAGGCGTCGCGCTGCTCAAGAAGCGGCTCCGCCAGCGGCGCCAGAAGATGCGCGAGCGCGAGCAGGAGCTCGAGCGGCTCCGCGAGCTGCAGGAGGCCAACGCCAAGCCCAAGAAGTCGGTCGTCGAGCTGCTCAAGAGCCACTTTGTCCAGGAGAAGGCGCCCAAGATCAACGCAGCGCTGGAGCCGACGCCCGCCGAGAAGCTGCTCGCCAAGGCCGAGCAGCTGCTGGGCGCCGTGGCGGCGCGCGCCAACAGCGCCGCGCAGGCCGCCAAGAAGGAGTACGACGTGCGAGCACTGTAAGGAAAGACAGAATGTGGGATGGGTGGAGTATACGTCCGTGAAGGGTCTATTGCAAGTAGTGATACACCGGTTAAAATGAGAAACTCAACCACACCGCCTCGCATCTTCGTCTCTGGAAGTGTGGGTGAACAGCACGCGGGACTTGGAGGCGTCGCATATGAAGGGAAGCAGCAGCGCTGCTGACGCGCTCACTGCTCGCGCGAGGCGGCGCCGGCGTCCTGCGCGGCCTGCTCGGCCGCGACGCCGCCCGGCGGGATCACGGCGCCGTTTTTCCGTTCGATGTTGCGCTGCACGAGCACGCTGAAGCCGCGCGTGACGTCCGCGATGCCGAAGAGCGTGGTGAAGATGAGCCCCGTGGCCACGGCCTTGTGCGCCACGTCCGCGAGCTTGGTCGCCGTCGCCATGGTTCGTGTAGAGAGAGAGAAGGAGCTGGAGGGGAATTGGCCGCGCCTGCGGGGATTTTAGGAGCTGTTCGCCCAAGAAGCGTGCGTTTCCATGGGCCCACCCGCTCGCACGTCAAAATGCGCACCTAGTGCGCACTTAGTGGATAGATGCGAAGCCACCCACCGTCGGTGGAAGTCGTCCACGTTCGTTGGGCCAGCAGTTTCGTAAAGTGCGACCCAAGTTGACTCCATTAAAACCGGAAATGGGACGAGAGAGTTCGTATTTAGTGGGTCGTCACCCGACAACACAGATCCGCACTTAACAGAGTGATTGTCTGTGATTGCCCGCGGATTGCGGGCCAGCGACTGGCTGGGAAGGTGGCAATCGGAGTGCTGGTCTATACACAGAGTGCAGGTAAATATCAACTCTGACAGGGTTTTCCTGCGGCCGTGCTGCGTTCCGCACGATTTCGCCCCAGTTCCAACGTGCGGAAGGCAAGGCGGAAAGCAAACCAACAAAACTCGACCAACATGGCGGCGCGTTTCCTCAACCGACTGGGCTTCGGCGGCGTGGGCGTCGCGGCCGCGGGCTTCGTGCTCCAGGAGTGCATCTACGACGGTGCGTTCTTGCTGCTATTGGTGATCTCCGGCGTTCCATGGGGGTGTTCTAGAAGCCCCTGGAAGACCATGGTGGTGGTGGCGTTATGGTGGAACGAGTATTGACGTGGATGGGTTTTGTTGTTGCTGTTTGTGTGTGATGTAGTGGATGGCGGCCACCGCGCGGTGATCTTCGACCGTAAGGACGGTATCCTGAAGAAGAGCGTGGGCGAGGGCACGCACTTCAAGATCCCGTTCTTCCAGTACCCGACGATCCTGGACGTGCGCTCGAACTACCGCGTGATCAGCTCGCGCACGGGCACGAAGGACCTGCAGATGGTCAACATCCAGCTGCGTGTGCTCCACCGCCCGGACCAGGAGCACCTCCCGACCATCTTTGCCGAGTACGGCGCCGACTACGCCGAGCGCATCCTGCCGTCCGTCGGCAACGAGGTGCTCAAGTCGGTCGTCGCGCAGTACGACGCCAGCGAGCTGCTCACGTTCCGAGACAAGGTCTCGCGCCAGATCTCGACCGAGCTCAACGAGCGCGCCAAGCAGTTCTTCCTCACGCTCGACGACGTGTCGATCACGCACTTGGAGTACGGCCCGGAGTTCACGCGCGCCGTCGAGGCCAAGCAGGTGGCGCAGCAGGACGCCGAGCGCCAGCGCTTCGTGGTCGCCCGCTCCGAGCAGGAGCGCCAGGCCGCGATCATCAAGGCCGAGGGCGAGTCCGAGGCCGCCAAGCTCGTCTCCGACGCCGTCTCCAAGAGCGGCAGCGGCTTCATCGAGGTGCAGCGCATTGACGCCGCCCGTGAGATCGCCGAGACGCTCGCCAAGTCCCGAAACGTCACGTACCTCCCGTCCCAGGGCTCGAACGGCGGCGTGCTGCTCGGTCTCCAGTCGTAAAGCATTTTCTAGGCAGCAGGCAAGGCCCACGTTGGATCCTCCTCCACCATGGTCTTGCGGAAGGCTTTCTGTTTTTGACCAACAACCCAGTAATACACAAAACTTTACAAAAAAAAACAGCAGGCTGCAAGCGACAAAGCGTATTCGCGGATTCAGCTTATAGCCATGGCGCCCAGCCGGGGAAGAGCGCGCACAGGTTACGCGGGTCCTGCGCGGCGCTGATGAGCTGCTTGACTTGGCCTTCGATGCTCAGCGCGTTGCCGTTCGGATCCTCGTAGCCTTCGAGCTTCTGCTTGACGCGGATCAGCGCGCGCGCGGCGGCGTCGTTGTTGGCGCCGGACACGCCGCCGTTCGAGTTGTCGTCCGTCTCGCTGCCCGTGGGCCCGCCAGAGGTCGTCGAGACCGCGGCCGTGCCGCCTTCCTCCTGGATCTTGAGTGCCTTCAACGGTGACAGCGTCCAGCGGTAGAGCGGGTCGTGGACAAACACTTCGAGAATCGTCACAACCGACGCGCTCTTCTTGCGCAGCAGCTGGAGCGTCACCTCACAGCACCGCGTGAACACGCCCTCGACGCCTGACACGCCCATACCATCCACCAGGTCGCGCGTGAGCCGGAACGGCACGGTCTCTGGCGTGAACAGCGCCATGCCCTGGTCAAACACCACGCCGAAATCAATGTGCACGAGCTCGGCCGTCTCCTCGTGGATCAAGATGTTCTGCGAATGGCGATCGCCAATGCCCAAGATGTAGCCGACGATCGAAGTCACGGCCGCGCTCTGCACGTACGCGAGGCGCCGCTTGTACCACATCGCCGCGTCCGGGAACTTTTCCAGGAAGAAGTGGTGGAACACGGGCGTGAAGTTGGCCTGGATTGTCTGGAACGCCGCATACTTGTCGGGCTGGTTCTTCAGGTACATGCGGCAGTCAGTGTGCTTCCACTCCTGCGGGTGGTACCGCTCATGCGCTGACAGGCGCTTCCCAGTGCGGCTCACCAAGTACGAGCCCCACGGGATCGTGTTATCGACCCACTCGAGCACGCCTGCGATCGGTGAGAGCGGCACGACCTTGTACGTGCGGAGCCGGAGATTCCGTTTACGCGTGGTCTGGTCGTCCTTGAGAAACTGGTTCACCGTGTCAAAGACCTGCTCGATCACAAGATCCTGGCGAATATCATCCTTGCCCTTGACAAGCTGCTTGAACCGCCCACCGTCGGACCCAAAGCAGTAGATGATCTTGGGGCGATGGATGCCGCTGTCTGTGATCGAGAACATAGGGTCGAATGAGAGCATGCGGCTTACGCCGGAATAATCCATGTCGGGCCGAGGCGTGACAGAACTCGTGAGCACCGCGGGCATCGCCCCGCGACTACTGCCTGAAGCCCCACTCGATCGGCGGGATCGTTCGCGCAGACACTGGTCAAACGGTATGGCATTCCCCCCTAGCGTTGTGATCTTGACGTTCGCCAACGGGATCTTCTTACCCAGCTTGTGGTAGTCGCGCGTGTCAAACAGCGCAAGCTGGATGTAGGCGTTCGAGAGAGCATCAAGTGACTCCAAGAGTTCCTTTTGCTCTCCCTTGCGAAGCTTCTCAATGTACTTTTTTGCGCCCTCGGACTTCGCGTCGCCGACGTTCGTGCGAAACTCGACAGCGCCTTTTCCCTCCACATCACCACTATTTTTCAGTGCTATCAACTGCACGAGCGCGTGGTGTGGATGCTGCTCACATAGCTTGATGATCAAGGCGCTCAGGACGCGTTCAAAAAGCGCTGCGCCGTCGCCGTCGGTACGCGTAGATGACCCACCGGATAGCGAGCTGCCCACACGTGAAATGATCTGATACGAGAGCGGTACAAACTTGTACGATGGTACGGATTCGACGATCTCGCGCACGACGCGATTCACGCTTGGCTTGAGTTGATTGCTGAACCATAGCGAAAGAACGCGGAAGACCACCGAGAGTTCTGATTTGGCTGAAAATGCGAGCGCTTTGCCAAAGCTACGCAGCGCGCCGCCGAGAAACTGGTCCACAGACGCCTCGACCTTGGTTCGCTCTTCGTAATCGTATTGAACCTCCTTGTTGAGCGCGTGGATGTGCGCTCGGTTGTCGTGCTGTTTGGCTTCATTCATCGCTAAGCACTCGGCAAGTTCCTGCTGTCGCGCTTCAGCGACCCGCTTCCCTGCCAGCCACTCGCGGGAAGTCACTCGCGTAGCGACTTGCTGGTACATCTCGGCCATGTACTCCGCCAATGCAACGTGTGCCTTTGCGGCGTGTTGCGCGTCTGACGGCGTCGCATTGAGCTCACTCCCACTCATGGAGTCAACGATGTCGGTGGCTTTCTGGAGATAATCTTGTAGAATCACTTGGGAGTTCTCGGACCGCTGGGATGCAATCCACTTGCCAATCAGCGTCAGAGACGCGACGTGCAGCATCCTCAAATGAGTGTCAGATTCAGCTGGGTCACGCTGGAGGTGCTCCTCCAGCTCCGACTGTAGGCGTTTTGCAACCCAAATCGCACTCCGCGTCTCTTTCTGACTCCACAACAATTTCGCACGCTCCATCTTCCACTGGGCTTCGTCATAAACTCTTAGCTTGCCTTGGTTGTGAAGCTCCTCCAGCTTCATGTGTGCCTTGTAGGCGACCGCCACGCGCCCTGCTTGTCGGCTCAGGGTTGACACTGACAAATATATGCTCGCGAGTGTGTTGGCGCGCTCAGGGAGATCGATCACTTGTGCCAGTACCTCTTCCAGAGCGAGCAAGCCGTGGGTTGCGTCAAACACGTTCTTGCTCTGAACAAGATGGCGCTGGTGCCACGTCTCGAACAAACGGCTTAACCCACTTGAATTTCCGCTTTCAAACATTGCAGCGCACTCCTCAATCTCATTCAGCGACTGCAGATGAAGCAACGCCCCCAAGGACTGCTGCGTCGACTCGAGCCCGAAAAGACTGACTCGTGCAGTTTGGAGAATCTGTTGTTTAGAGATCGCGGTCGTCTGACGCAGTTGCCGGAAATCTCGATGTGCCAGGGTCTTTAGCGCTTGATGCAGTGTCTGCTGATGCATGTACGGGTCCGACCTAGCGGATGGAGTTTCTGGCGAGGGACTGACCCCAACGTTGAGAGAGTCCCACTGCAGGCTCTTCCACGCGAGCTCGTACCGATGCTCTTGAATGTTGGCTGTGTTCGGTCCTCTTCCCGCAAGCGCTTCCAGTCGCTGGAGGAGCATATTCTCATACCCTAGCTGATTCAGTGCGTGTAAGGAGCCTTCAAGCACGTTGACGTTTGTTGCGCTTCGGTCAAACTGGAGCGCGACATCGTACAGAGGTAGCACTTGGACGAAATTGCCTTCTCGGTTGTAGGTGACCATTTGGGATCCAAAGGTGCGCCCATCATTCACCCCGTAGATGCCATCCAAGTCGTCGTCCTGCGTGTACGCGTCCACAAGTATCGCTCGAATGCGGGTGTCCCACTCGACTGCTGTTGACACAGTAGATGACGACAATGACGGCAAGGAGCCATCGTGGCAGTCTTCTAGCCACATTTCCACGAACTGCATCGCAGAAAAAGGCATTTTCACTCGAATAGCGGCCTCGGCAAGCTCGAGAAGGTCCACATCGACCAGGCAAGAGTAGGCCTGCTTCACAGACGACTTTTCTTCCGCGGCTCCACGTTTACTCGGATCTGGACTTCGAACGGGAGCAGAGTTGGCAGAGCTAGTAGCCGATCTCTTCGCCGGTGTAGACGCCGTTACAGCCGATCGTTGGCCATTCGACTCCACGAAGAGTGCCTTTTCGGTCTCACGGAGAAAATTGACGCTATGGATTATAAGCTGCACGACACGCCCATTTGGGAGATTCGCTGGCGCTGCAGACGACACGATTTCTCGAATGCACTCGTTGACCACTGCCGCTGTCTTGGGGTCGCGTGTAGTGTTCTTCAGAATTGCCCACAGCACGTACGGAAACATGAATATCGCGAGATCACCACGAAGACGCGCCAGAGGAGAACACGCTCTGAGCACCCGATCAACACAGCGCTCGGACATGGCTTCGGTGAGGCGGCAAATCCAGTCCTCAAAAGCACTTGAATCATGCGCCCGCCACAGCACTCGAAGAGAAGATAGCCTGGCAATTGTCGGGGTGTACGCAGTGTCAAGCACTGGTGTCCAGTTCGAAGGAGAAGTCTGCACAAATGGCTCCAAAAACGTCTTAAGCTCTTGATCTCTGCACTTCGAAAGAGCCTTCATACCTTCGTCGAGGCGAAGAACTTTCTTGATCGAGCTAAGGGCTTCGTGAATGACCTCAAAGCTTGGGCGCACGTCTCTTCCACTTTCGAAGAGCAGCGAGCTCAGATACCGCAGCATGTGCTCATACATTTCAATCTGGAACGTGGGCTTCGTTTCTCGCAGAGCTC
This sequence comes from Pythium folliculosum, assembly GCA_023336295.1. Lineage (NCBI taxonomy): Eukaryota > Oomycota > Peronosporomycetes > Pythiales > Pythiaceae > Pythium > Pythium folliculosum. Next base: position 12,752 of record JAADWV010000393.1, read on the forward strand.
CTCGACGAAAATGACGTTGGTATAGCCGGCCCAGTTCCTGCTCGTTTTCACCGGAGCTGAGTTCAAAATCATGGGTATCCCAGAAGCCAATATCACCAAGCGTGTCTGCGAGCGTGATGATGTTTTCAGAACCGTTCGCAGTGGTGCTCAATGAGCCATTATCGAATTGCGTGCTCAGAGTGAGCAGAGTTCGAGTGAGTTTCGCAAGAACGCTCTTCTGCACCATCTCCGCTTCCTCTCTCTCTTCGTCAATCATCTCTTCACGTGCGTTGGCCTGCAAAGCACCTTGAAGGGCACGCACATGTTCACGGAGGAGTTGAAGTTGCGACCCCATTCCAGCTGCGTCGGTGATGGTGCGTTCAGGTTGGTCAACGAGGCTCGCATCGGCAATGGCGATTGTACGTGGATGGTAAAAGCGCTCACCCACTTGATTTGCCCGCTGCACGAACTGCTCAATCTCATGGATTGCTTCCTGACTCGACTTGTTGCCCACTATGCTGGTCAAGCTCTTTCTGTTTCCGTGTTCGAGCGATTTACGTCTTTCTGATGATGAATCTTTCAGCACTCTACCGCCTGAAGTTGAGAGCATGGAGTTGAGTTTGTCGAGGCACGCTGACACGCCTGCTGGTACAACTTCTACATCCACCATGTACTTGCCCAGTCCCGCTGCCATGTTTGTACAGATCGCAAATATCACCCACTCAAAGTTCGCCTTGTCATCGCCGTCGAGTGATAATGCGTCCGTGTCCCGAGCAGAACGGACCAAGATATCAGCTATCTCTTGGACTACGAAGTTGAGGTATTTCCCGAATGCATCAGTGCATTCCTTCATCAAGTGGTCGCAAATGTCACGCACGGCGAACGTCAGCTTCCGCGACGAATGCTTGTCCCTCTGTCTCACATTCTTCACAGTCTCGAATAGCACGTGAAGCAATAGTTGCTGTAGCACCGCGCCATTCGCGAGACTTGAGTCAGAGATCGCATCCTTGACCTCACCGACAAAAAAGCACAAACACTCGATTGCGCGAGATGCTAATGGTTCAAAGTAGGCCGAGCGCAGAAGCAGTTCGTGAAACTCGGACAGTAGTTCAGCCAGATTCATGCGTGCCCAGTCGAAACCAGAGTACTTCTCCTTCATGATCTTCATCGCTTGATGCCATTGCTCACCACCCGCCGATGAATTGGGAATCTCGGAGGCTGAAGGATTGGTGCTGCCAACAATGTCCCACACTGAGAACCTTGCCATCTTGACAACGACGTGCCCCAGATGCGAGATTGTCAGAGCGTAAGTGCTGGCTCGGTGTTCAGCGAGCATCAACATATGAACTCCCATGCCTTCAGTCGAATTACCACCACTTGTTACGCACCAAGACTCGAGGACAAACGCGAGAGCGAAGAGATCCGTGATCAACTGCTCCTCCACAAAACTCGAGAGCTGGCGTTGGGTGTGCCCTTCTTCGTCGCCGCTGACTGTTTGAATTGGTGTCAGCAAAAGCAGGCGAGCTAGATCCTCGACCAGAGGGAAGACGTGGGCCGCAGTGCCATCGCTCCCGTGGGTGACGTCGTAGAGCACCGCGGAAGGAAGGATCACGTCGGCATAATCTGAGAACCTCCCAGCAGAAGACGACGGAATGCCGTCCTCAGTCTTGTCTAGCATCAGCGTTGCGGGAAATGCGTTCAAGATCTCGGCACCTCCCATGCGTGCAGCATGAGCAGCTTGCTTCCGACCGTCTTCTGATTCCAGCAGCGAAACGCCGCCTGAAATGGTACTCATGTGATGTGACCAGAGGAAGCAGAAATGGTCCGCTACCATTCGGCCGATCGATGGGTAGTTGTACCAAACCGCGATTTGACTGAGCCAATCGGACAATATTCTTGATCGAGAGTACACTGGAACTTCGTTTGACGTCGCTAACCGCATGAACACGAGGAAAGCCTCCGGCACCACGGTTGGACTTGAACATGCACACACATGCAATGTGGCCATTGCAACGACGCAAGTCTCGATTGTGCCCGAACTGTGTATCGCACCAGACCCTTCGCTTCGACTGGTGATGGAATGATGAGCGGAAACTGCGCTTGGGGGTAGACACTGAGAAAGAACTTGAAACAAATCGCGAAACACTTGATCACCACCTTCCGGATACATGTAGAACAGAGTTTGAAGGGCTTGAGCAGACTCGAAACGAACCGCAATGGCAGGATCAACAAGCCTCGACATGGTCAAGTCGATGAAGTCCTGAAAGGTTTCTGCGTCCAAACGAAAAAATGCTTCCATAGCCGATGTTTCTGCTCGTCGGGCAACGGACAGATCTTCTCTTGTCGCCTCTCTCCTGCCGGCATCGACAAGTCTGCGTGCTGTTGTGAGCAGAAGTTCTGGCACATCTTCTTTGTGGAGTAGCTTCCGGTTCTCGTGCATGATTGCGCATCGTTTCAACACGCACAACAAATCCGAGTCCAAGATCACCGCCGCCACGGGGTTTCCGTTGGCTCCGCCACGACGAATTCCTCGAGCAACTTCCTCATCTACCGTCACGAAAATCTTTACTAGGATCTCGAGACTCTCGCACCCACAGACCCCGCAAAGCAGCGACGCTACTCCGGCAAGGAAGTCCGGTGTAAACCCCAGCTCCAGTCCGTACTTTCTCACGGCTTTGAGCCCGCTTTCTTTCTTCAACAGCAATATGACCCGAAGCGACCACAGACTCAGGATGTTTGTCGCGTGGGTGGCGCGATATGTTGGTTTTGACATCGAGACAACGACATCATTGCTGTGAGCAAGAAGGAATCGTCAGCGTTTCCAACGAAGACACAAGGAAGGCTCCTCAACTTACCCCAAGAGATCGTCGTCATCTTCCATTGAAACTGCGGTTGTAGTTTCAGATTGAGTAAGGTGAGAATCCCAGTCCCAGCTTGCTCCTGTTGTCGGTGTGGAGCTCGAAGGAGTGAAAGATCTCGAAGAGTTGAAATCATCTCGGGAGGATACTGCCGAAGTGGGATGGTTAAGGTGAGTCTGAGGTGGGCCCTTGTTCCCGTCGTCCATCAAAATGAGCTCCAACGATGCCTCGATGGCCGCCACGATTTTTCGAATGGGTGACCGCAGCTCAGAAGGGATCCGTAAATCGAACGGATCGGCGCATGGATGTTTTAGATGTTGAAGCGTGGACCCGCCTTGAACAACGAGAATAAGCGAATTGAAGTCAACAAGCTGCTGCGTTACAATGCACGCAGCCATCGTCGACTTCCGCGCGTGGTCAACCGTTCCAGCGGAGAAGTGGCTCGCCAAAACCGCCAGGTACTTTTGGAGTAGTACACAAAAGAAGCTGAGCAACTCGCTGACGTCGTGTCTAGAGTCGAAGGAAGGGGCGTCTTTTGCTTGACCGTAGGCACAGCCCAGTGCGAGACAGACCTGCAACAGGAGATGAACACATTAATAATGACCTCCTGCATGTGAATGGGTTGTCCTTACCGTCATGATTGAGTTGAGATGGCACAACTTTCTTGGTGAGTCGACTTCAACTGCGTTCAGCTTGTTGCACAGATCGTCCAAAATCTGGGTTAATTTGGTGATGATCTCTGTTTTAGCTGACTCCATCGAGCTCAAACATCTTGTCACTGAAACCTCTCCATCGCGGTTTGCTATGACCAGTCTGGAGATAGAGACTGGGTCATACTTGAAGTCCATTGCCAAGCGCCGAGCAAGTTTTTCTGGGATCGGCAACCGCGCGAATCCATTAGCCGCTTCCACATTCGATTTGGCGGCTGTTCGCGATTGGTTGCCGGGCATCACGTGGTGGACCCCCCGGAAAAACTCCACGAGTGGTGCGAATCGATCCGGATAGTGCGAGTTTTCATTCATCATGAAGCATGTGGTCGTCTCAAGCCAAGCCATTCCCCATTCTTGCATAGTAAAATGAACTCCGAAGCCATCCAATTCGGGGCCAACCGAGTGACCATGCTCGTTCGCGACGGGGCTCGCAAGAGCTTGCAAGAGGGTTGGCTCCAGTTCGGAGCATAGCAATGTTGCATCTTGAAGTGGACTAGGAGAAATCCCGAGAAAGCTCAACAACGCAGCCGCGTACACCGCTGGGTCAATACCTTGCACCGAGAAGTATTTTTCCCAGCTGGTATCCATCGGCTTGCTTTCCTCGAGAAGCAGCGATGACTGGATATGCTCGAAAATTGATGTCAGCACCATTGTGTTAGGAGACGGAACGTCTTGGCTCGACGGTGGAACTCCCTGCTTGGATTCATTGTGTGAGGGTGGCTGCATGACTTGTACCAATGCAAGCAAAAAGCCAATCGGAGCAATGGAGATCGATGGCGAGTTCACGGGATATGCTGACGAAGTCGATGACCCTTGCTGGTAGATCGACCAAAGTTGAGAGCTTGAATTAACGATCACTGAATGCGAAACCAGCCGAAATCGAACACAGCAGTGTAAGACGCTGAATACCAATTCGCTCATGCATCCGCGTGCAATAACAACTCGAAGATCAGAGCTGTATGGCAGGTCAGGTCGAAGAAGAGTTTCCCAACTCTTCAACCAGAAGTCCTCCAACAGTTCACTTCTCAAGTCCGGGTGCGACTGAGACAGCATCGCCAGCTCATAGAGCAGATGCAGCGCAAGGGAATGGCGCTTGTCGATATCTTTTGACTCAAGAATCTGCGTGACATGATCCATGAGTGTGACCAAATCACCAATGCGCTCACCAGCATAGAACATGCCATGTCGTCGAAGAGCAGCTACGAGAATCAGCATGTGTGCCACACTTCGCCGCTGAAGCAGCTTCGCCTGCTTATGCTGAGCTTGTTGCGTGTACTGATCGCGGAATTGAGACAGAGGAGTATTTGAGCTTCCGGCTTGCGATTCCTCACTTTGCTCGCTCGATATGATCTGGTTCAGTAGCTGTTCCCATGCCATGGGCATCGTTGACTCCAGAGATCTCTTTGGAGGTGACGGCGAAGCCGTCATGTCTGCGTCTTCATCTGGATGCATTCCCGTAGGATCTTGAGACTTGGAAGCGTTCATGACTCTCTGTAAGAGTCGGTCATGGAAGAATACTACATCAGCAGCACACGCGAAGAATGCCACACCCGAAGCCTCGAGTGCGGTGCTTGGTGCATCAATGCCGGCATTGCTTGCCGCTACTGCTGTGTTGGTTGCCCCCGCCGGCGTATGGGATAGCACGGGTACATCTCGCAACACAGCCGGGTCGAGTAGAATCGACTGCAGGGCGCTAGCATCGCGACGCAGCCGTCGGGGATCCAAATTGCCGTGCAAATCCAAGCTGTCAGCATGATACTCAAACAGCTCGACGAAGAGCGACACGAATGCTGCAAACTGAGCTCGCGGAGCTTGCCGTGCCTTCTTGAACGACCGCTTGATGTACTGGAGCAACGGATTGCCGTGCTTGAGCAGCAACGGACCGACGAAAGTGAAGAACGCGCGCCCCAAGTCGGTCATGATCTCCACCATCTTCGGTGCAATGTCTGCGCGCGGCGATCGGGAGATTTCAATTTCGTTCAGCGTGCCGAACCAGCTCGAGATAAACGGCACGAGCATCGGCAGCCAGTCGTGGAGATCGTACGGCGCGTGCTTGAGCACGAGGTGGATACACGACGCGAGCAACGCAAAGTCCCCCGAGCCGGGTCTCGGGAATGTGCTGTGCGAGACCGCGCTGTGCTCGACGGCCGCGAGCGCGAGCTCGATCGCCTCCTGAAGCTGTCGCTTCTCGAGCACGGCGCAGTACACGCGGAAGCCGACCAGGTGCTCGATGGTCTGCCACGCCGCGCGCTCCAGTTCGCCCATCACTCGGCGCGCGTCCGGGTCCGGGTTGCCGCTGCCGTCGCCGCGGTTGATCACGAGCAGCGCAAAGTCGAAGAGCTGCGCCACACAGTCGCGGCCGTTCGGATCCAGGTGGAGCGTCGGCCCGTCCAGCGCGTGCGCGTTCGCGAGCTCGTTGCGAAGGTTGAGCCACCAGGCGAGCTTGGGCGGCTTGGTCTTGGTCGCCGCGCCGGACGCCTTGAGCTTGCGCTTCTTGCCGGTCGGCGCGCCGCCCGTGGCCGGGTCCACGCCCAGGTACGCACACACGTCGCCGCGCACGGCGTGGATGAGCCCCGCGAAGAGCAAGCCCCAGCCGCGCCACTTGCGCACGTACGCGCGGTGCTTGGGGTCGGCCATGAACGCCTCCTCGCCCTGCACGGCCGCCAGGCGTTGCTTCACGGCGTTGGACGAGCGCAGCGCGTTGCACATGGTGCGGAACGCCTGCCACACGCGGTCCGCCTCCGCGTCCTTGCCCTTGCCGTCCATGTTGCCGTTCCGGGTGGATTGGATGTCGGCGGGAAACCGGATGAGGGGAAGAGAACACGCTTTGGGTGCCACTAAGTTCGTATTTGCATGCGTACTTAGAGAAGGTTAACTTTCACTTGCCCGCACAGCGAGTGGGTGAACAGCACAGAAACGACGAAAATGGGGGAACGCGTAGGTGTTGTCTGTGGACGACAGTTTGTCGAATGGGTTCTCTAAACGGAGTGTGTGGGATGAGTAGGAGAAAGGAAAAGGCGTCGCGAATGTCAAGCGCCAGACGTGGGACCGCGAGGAGTTCGAGCGGCTCGCGCAGCTGCGCGCGAGCGGACAGCTCGCGGAGGACGAGGTGCGAGGCGGCGTCTCCGCTGTGTGGCGATTCAGCTAACGTAATGCGAATGTAGACAGAGAAGAAGGTGATCAAATCGCATCGCCAGGAGTTCAAGTCCGCGGTCGATGGCGCCGCGGGCCCGGCCGGGTCGGCGCGCGCGTTCCTCACGTCGCGCTCGGAGCGCGTCACGCTCGAGGGAAAAGTTGGCACGGTGCGCGTGATCAAGGGCGACGACGCCATCAAAGCCAACGGCTACTTTTGCGAAGTCTGCGAGTGCACGCTCAAGGACTCGGTCGCGTACCTCGACCACATCAACGGCAAGCGCCGTACGTATTGCGCTGGGTGCGGCCTTTCGTGTAGAAGCGATCTGTGTTGCTCATAACGTTTGTTCCTACGTGACGCGTTGTTGTAGACCTGCAAAAGCTCGGATACAGTATGCGTGTGGAGCGCTCGTCGGTCGATGACGTGAAGAGCCGCTTCCAGAGCGCTGCGAAGCGCAAGTACGAGCCGCTCGTCACGAAGAAGTTGAATGCTATGGAAGGTGAGGCATGCTGCGATCAGCGAGGAGCACAAGGTACCCTTTCGTACTCAATAATGACTCTTTGGTTTTCTGCTTGCGCGCGATAGAGTACGAGAAGAAGAAGCGCGAGCTCGAAGAGGAGGAAGCGCGGCGCAAGCGCCAGCGGAAAGAAGCAAAAAAGGCAAAGAAGGAAGAACCCGAGGCTGACGACAACGACGCATCTGGCGACAGCGGTGCCGCGCCCGCTCAAGAGGCGAGCGCGCAAGACCAGAAGCCAGAAGAGGCCGATGCGGCGCCGCCGTCCGCAGAGCAGACCGAAGAAGAAGCCATGATGGCCATGATGGGCTTTGGCGGATTTGGGAGCACGAAGAACAACTGAATTTAGATATATTCTTCCAAGATGTACTTATTTTCACTAAACCAATACGTTTGGCTCCTGCATCCCCAGGTCACTGTATTACCACAGCGTCCCATTCTTGGACCTTGGACACAGCACCAACGAGCATCATGGCGTTCTCCGGCCCGCCGCGCGACGCGCCCGGCGGCGGCTGGCGCCACAGTGACCGAGCGAGAGACGACTACGCCGCGCGGGGCGACTACGAAAGCCGCGACACCGCGTACCACCACCACCATCACGCGCACCATCACCCCCAGCAGCCTCGGCAGGACGCGTACAGTCGGGAGCGCCGGCGCTCGCGCTCGCGTTCTCGTTCGCGTACTCGTTCGCGTTCCCGCTCTCCGCGGCGGTTCGCGCTTAGCAGCCACACGCCGACGGACGGCCCACCGCGCCAGTGGGCCGCGCCGCCCCCCAGCGCCACGCTGATCGTTCGCGGACTCACGCCCACCGTGTCGGACCCAATGGTAGTTTTGTGAGAGAGGAGAAGGACAGCAGCATGGCATCGTGGACCAGCGATAGCGTAGCGGCCGCGCAGCGCGTGCTCGCGATCCTTTCCCTTGCCTGTCGAGAGGACGGGGGACGGGAGGGTACGTGTTGGGCCGTGTGCGAGATGAGGACTCACAGTCGCTCTTCTTGTGTGTGCTTCTCCGGCCGCTCTCTGCTTGATGCGACCCATGTTCAGCTTCTCCACGCACTCGAAGCGTTCCGGCCCACAAGCGTGCGCGTCATGTTCCACAAGGTGCGGTCTTTCATCTTTCGCTCGCGCGCTTTGACGAGAGATGCAGTTCGTGGTACTCATGGGTGGTTATTGTTCTTTCTAGACTACGGGCGAGCACCGGGGCTTCGCGTTCGCCAACTTTGACTCAGTTCAGACAGCCACAGCTGTGATGGACGCATTTTGTGCGCTTCGTGTACTTGATTGCGGTGCTGTGGGGGAGGGTGCTGACAGTGCTTGAGCGGATGTAGCTTCGCAACCCTTGATTGTCGACAACCAACCCGTCACACTTGTGTATGCGGACTCAAACCGCCCCAGTCCACACTTCCAGCGACAGCAGTTTAGCGACAACGGTCCGTCGGGCTTTGGTGCTGGTCCTCCTCGGCTCGATTGGATCTGTGACCAGGTGCGAAAGCACACAATACGGACAACGCAGCTATCGTGTGACTGATGCTGACAGCGGATACCTTGTCTATACCACCGCAGTGCGGTGCCTCGAACTTTGGACGACGCGCAGAGTGCTTCAAGTGCCACGTGCCAAAGCCGCGATTCGCCATGGAGGTGCCATCTCGCGGCGGCCCTCCTCCTCGTGGCAACTTCGGTCCCCCACCTTACAACATGGAGGAATACCACGGCCAAGGCGATCGGGGAGCACATGAGCAGGGATACGGGTATTCGGATGATCCGGGGAGACGAGAGCCTCGCGATTTCGAGAACGAAGAGCCGCCATCGCATGTTCTCGCCGTCCGCATGATCCCTTTGGATGTCGACGAAGGAGAGGTGAGAAACGACCCATTTTGGAACGCCTTACACTTCGCCGCGACTGAACTGTGTTTGCACCACCACCTCAGCTGCAAGTCGTCTTCGCTGAGTTCGAGGGCGTCCGTGATATCCGACTGATTCGAGACCGAGCGACAAATCAATCTCGAGGCTTTGCGTTTGTCGAGTTCGAGGATGTGGAGGTGCGTCCTCGCGCAAAGATATCTCTTGTCGTTGGTGCTGCTCGATCTCATTTATCACTTTGTTAACTTCGTTAATAGTCGGCGCAGCGTGTCAGGAACAGAAGTGATGGTCTCAGCATTCGTGGCGAAATGGTTCGTGTTGGGTATGCGAGAGAGACTTTTCAGCCTAGACCGCCACAGGATCGAGTCTCTGGACGATTCGAGAACCCTGTGCCCATGAACCCTGTCGCCGCAGCTGCGCTTGAGCAAGCTCAATGGGCGATGGCAAACAACTATGGTGCCATGCACCAACCGGCAGCGGCCGAACAATCCGCCGTGGTGAGTAGTCAGGATCTCCAAAGCGGAGATGCCACGAGCTGACGTTTATGAATGCGTGTCGGATCGTAGGCGCCGCCAGTCGGAATGGACGATCTCGATGCCCTGCTTAACGACGCCGCGGCTGCTGCGCGCCCTCACATCGACGAGCCGAAGAAACCATGGCCCCAACCTTTCGAAACGGGAGGAGGGATGTACATTTACGCCAGTGAGAGCGGTCTGTACTACGATACCGACTCGATGTTCTACTACGATCCGCACTCCAAGATCTACTTCAGCAGCTTTACTGGCCAGTATTATCGCTGTCCGAACGGTGCACAAGGCGCTAGTGCGACATTCGAACCATTCTCCCCACCCGTCCCATCCGACAACGCCGCTTTCGCGCCAGATCCACCAGCATCCACGCTGCCAGTCGGCCAAGCCGTCAAACGGGTGGCGCTGTCGTTGGCTACAAAGGACAAGAAGAAGCCGCTGATCTCGTTCAGCCTCAAAACAACTAGCTCGACGAGCGTGGGTAAGCCAGCGAGTGTTTTTGCTTCGGACAAGGTTGATGCTTCTCCAGCATCCGCTGGAGGAGGTGTAAACCTGCCTTTTGGTAGTGGTGTATCCATGGCCTCCGCCGCAAGCGCGAGTATCCGCAAGAAGAGCGCCATGGACATCGCCAAGTGGTCGCAACGCCAGAAGGAGGAGTCAACACCAGCTTCGGAGCCGACCATTCCTAAGCAAACTGTGGCTCCGCACCCCATAGTACAGCAGGGGTCACCCCCAGTCGCTACAACATCGAGCGCTTCTACCGTTGACGTCCCACTGGAGGCTCCAATCTGCCTGGTACGTCTTTTCCTTTAAGCTTGCATCGGTGATTTGTGGCTGTGCTGACGAACAACTCTTGTTGTATTATACTAGCTCTGCCGCCGCAAGTTCGGATCTATGGAGCAGCTGCGAAAGCACGAGACGCAGTCCAAGCTCCACGCGGAGAATCTGGCCAAGGCAAAGCAAGACAAGGCCATCGTCGCAGCGCAGGTCCGAGAGCGAGATGAAGAGGAACGGGAAGAGTTGCAAAACCGGAAGAGACCGCGCCCAGGCAGCGCTGCTCATGCCGCAGTGCCAGTCGATGCTCCGCAGCCACCACCAGCCGTGACCACGGAAAGCGCGGCAGCTGCGACTCTCGAGACAGGCATTGGCGCCAAGATGCTAAAGATGATGGGATGGAAGAAGGGTGAGGGGTTGGGGAAGCACGGCACGGGGATCACCGCCCCTGTCGAGGCAGTCGGAAACGCCGGCGCAGAAACAACCGGCCTCGGCGCCAAGACCACTCCTGCGATTAACGTCGCTGACGTCGCGTCCTACAAAGAGCGGCTCCAGAAAATGGCGCGAGCGCGGTACGACGCTGCCGACATCCACGACGCCAAGAACATGTAGGTTGCGAGGATCAACAATCAACAATGCTTTCATTTTTTCCGATTTTTCTTCTTTGCCGTGTCGACTACGAATGGCTCCGAAAAAAGGTGATTACTTGCGACCGTGGACGTCACACCCAGACACGAGCGTGGTTAGATTAGTGAGCGAGCTCCTCAACAGCGTTCTTGAGCGGTGTCTTTTTGTAGCCAAGCACGGGGGTGCCCACCTCCTTGCCACCCTTGAAGAATCGGAACGCCGGGAGCGCCTCGACGCCCATCTCTTCCTTGAGCTTCTCGATCTCGGGCAGCGTCACGTCGAGCTTCGCGAATGTCACGTCCGTGTGCTTGTCCGCGAGCTCCTTGACAAACGGCTGGATCTGCGCGCACTTGCCGCACCACGGCGCCTCGAACTTGGCGACCACGGTCTTGCCCGAGGCGACGAGGCTCTCAAAGTCCTTCTTGGTCTTGAGCAGCGTCATGCCGGCGCTGTCGTCGGCATCCGCGGCATCCTTGACCGTCGAGAAGTACTTGTGGGCCTCCTTCGGGTCCGCGATGATCGTCTTCTCGCCGGGCTGCCAGTTGGCCGGGCACACCTCGCCGTGCTCCTCCGTGAACTGGAGCGCCTGCACCAAGCGCAGCGTCTCGTCGACCGAGCGGCCGATCGGGAGGTTGTTGACCGTCATCTGGTGGACCACGCCCTCCTTGTCCATGATGAACAGGCCGCGGAGCGCGATGCCCTCCTCCTCGATCAGCACGCCGTACTTGGCCGAGATGAGCTTGGTGATGTCGGCGACGATCGGGATCGTCATGTCGCCGAGCCCGCCCTTGCTGCGCGGCAGCTTGGTCCACGCCAGGTGCGACTCGGGCGAGTCGGTCGAGACCGCGATGAGCTGCGTGTTGAGCGCCTCGAACTCGGCCGCGCGGTCGTTGAACGCGATGATCTCGGTCGGGCACACGTACGTAAAGTCCTTGGGGTAGAAAAACAGCACCACGTACTGGCCGCGGAACTGCTCGAGCGACAGGTCCACGATCTCGTCCTTGTGGACCGCCGCGGCCGTGAAGCCGGGCGCGCGCGCGCCGACCTTGACCGAGGCCATCGGGTACTGGATGAACGCCTCGTCGTCCTCGTCGTCCTCGCCGCCGAAGAGCTCGTCGTCGTCGATGTACTTGCTGGCGAAGCCGCGCGACGCGCGGGCGCCGCTCTGGAACGGCAGCGGCGCGAACGCGTTGGCCGCGGCCGGGCGCGCGACACGCGCAGCATTCACGCGCGAGGCGTGGCGGAGCGCCGAGCGCGCGGAGGCGGCGCGGCGGACGACCTGGAGGACGCGCATCTTGTTCGAGCGAGTTCGGGTGGTGGGAAGGATCTTATTTGCGACTGGTTCGGAACGCTTTCCGACCACACTCGAAATCAAACAGGGCGGACAAGGTGCCGGCGAGCAGACCCGTTTTTCCCAACATAGGCGGGTATGGGTTCACGGGTTTGACTACGAATCTGTTTGACTTAGAATTTGTATGTAAACGGGTTCTGGGGGGAGACCTGCGAACCCATATCTTCAGTGTCACAGCGACCCGTTATCAAGTGTTAGAGTACCAACGAACGCGTGCCCACTAGAATATCGAATAGTAGAGGTCTGACGTTGAAGAGACGCTGACCCGCTGACGTCACAACGACAAGATACTTCCCTAAACACAGTACATCTCTCTCCATCGAGATCTCGTGCGTGCGCGTGACGAATCACTCGCTGCCGCCTCACAACGCCACACGCCGTTCACACACCGACCAAAGGGGGTTTAGGAGCGTGGGGTTCATAAATGGCTGGTGCGTGGTAGAATAATTAAGTGTGAGTGTGTTTACAGAGACCGGGGGCATGGCCCACGGTCTCCGGTTCATAAATCAGCGGCTTCTTCCTCCTCGCGCTCCATGGCGTCGACTTGCTGTGCCGCGGCGGCGGCCGTGGCGGCCTCGGCGTCGCTGATCATCGTGGTCCAGACCGAGCGGTTGCTCTGGAGGTTGGCGAGGCAGCCGTCGAGGCCCTCGAGGAACGTGTGGAGGATGCTCCAGAGCGGGAACACGCACGAGTCGATGAACGCCAGGTTGAGCCGCCCGAGCTCGGCCGAGCCGGGCTTGGCGCTCATGTAGGGCGTCGGTGCGAGCCCGAGCGCGGTCTCCTCGTCGTACTGCAGGTTGAACTCCTCGAGCAGCTGGAGCGACCACTTGACGTGGAGCGGCTGCGCGAGCGCCGGGCCCGAGATGTCGGCCGCGTGCACGATCGCGTTGATGAGCAGCTCCTTGTGGGCCTCGTCCTCGGCGTTGAACACGTCCACTTTGAGCTTCTCGTGGAGCTGCCCGACGATCGCCGCGTGGTTGTGCATGTCGGTCGCGAGGATCGCGCGGATGATCGACTTGCGCAGCTGGCGGTACTCGCTCGCGCTCGCCTGCGCCAGGATGTCGTGGCCGGGGCGCCGCATCGTCTCGAAGCACGCCGCGGCGTGCATGTTCTCGAGCACCGACTGGTCGTTGTACAGCATCGCGAGGCTCGTGCGGTAGCGGATGTGGAAGTCGTTCGTGCGCCCGTTGTGGTTCATGTCGTGGCAGAACGCGGCCACGAACACGGCGAGCAGGTCGCGCGCGTCCAACAGCAGCCCGCGCACGGGCGCCGCGGCGTCCGCATCCCCAGTCGATCCCGTTGTAGCCAGCGAAGCGTCTCGGGCGCCGGCGACCAGCCTCTCGAGCGACGACTGCGAGCTCGCGATGAGGAAGCTCACGTGGAGCGTCGTGAACGCGTGGAAAAAGTTGTGGTACGGGATGTCCTGGTACTGGCCCTTGACGCTCACGGCGAAGCGGCGCAGCGTCGCGCGCGGGATCTCGTACCTGTTCGGCAGGTCGAAGTACTCGAACATGTCCACGACCAAGTCCACGAGCTGCGGCATCGTGAACTCCCACGGGTTCAGGTCCCAGTTGCGAATCAGCGACGTCGACGCGGCACTGGAGGGGGTCTTGCTCGGGGATGAGAACAGCAGGCTGCCGGTAACAACCGTCGACGTCGTCGACGTGGCCGCCACAGCTGCGGCAGCAATGTCGTCGTGCGCGCTGGGCGTGGCCACGTGACTCGGCGTTGGCGCGCGACTGGCGAACAGCGACGACCGCCGCCGCGGCACGGTCGGCGTGGTGGTATACTGCGACAAAAACGAGCTCGTCGTGTCGCTACTTGCTTCGCCGCTGCTCTCGACGAGGAACACGAGCTCCCACGCGCGGCGCTCGATCACCGAGGCCATCTCGGTGCAGATCGAGCCCATGATCTTGAGGTCCTCCTCGCAGAAACCCGCGCACGAGCTGCCGCTGCCGCTCGCACCGAGCTTGTTGACCGCGTAGAACACGGCGACCACGGTGCCCTCGCGCGCTCCAGCGGTCATCGACTTGATGGGCACGCAGAGCAGGCTCTTGGAGCGCACGCCCGCGAGCGAGTCGTAGGTCTCGTCAAAGTCGGCGTGCGCGCGCGCGTCGCGCGGCAGCACGAGCGGCTCGCCGCGCTGCGCGACCAGCCCCGGGATGAACTTGCCCAGCGGGATGGTGTACGCCTTCCAATTGGCGCCGACGCGGCAAAATAGCGTCTTGGTGAGCGCGTCCACGAAGAAGAGCGCGCCGTGCTCGACGTTGAGGATCTGGCAGGCCGTGTCCACGAGCGCGCGGAAGACGTCGCCGACGTTCTCGTTCGAGGACGAGATGACCTGCATCATCGCGAGCAGCGCGTCGCTGCGGCGCATCGCCGAGCGCGCCGACTCGAACAGCTTGGCGTTCTTTAGCGCGATCGCGAGGTAGTACGCGATGCCGCGCGCGAGCTCCTCGTCGTCCTTGTCAAAGTACTGCTTCGAGAGCTTGTTGACCATCTCGAGCACGCCCAGCACGTCGCCCGTGGCGTCCTTGATGGGCACCGCGAGGATCGAGCGCGTGACGAAGCCGGTCTGCTGGTCCACGGCCGGGTTGAAGCGCGGGTCGCCGTACACGTCGCGCACGTTGATGGTCTCGCCGTGGCGCGCCGCGGCGCCCACGATGCCGTCGCTCACGGCGATGCGGACGACCTCCTGCGACAGGTCGCACGCGATGTCCGAGCCCACGGGCGCCACGAGCTCGCGCTTGTCGTCGTCCATGAGGAACACGCAGCACTTGCTGGCGTTCATGGGCTTCTTGATCGCGTCCATGATCGCCACGAGCAGCGCGTTGGTCTCAAGCTCGCGGAAGAGCACGGCCGAGAGGTCCAGCAGCGTCTGCGCCTTGCCCTGCGCCTTGACGATTGCGTCGTGGAGCTCCGAGCTGTGGAGCGCGTCGCCGATGTGGCGGCACAGGTTGGCGCACATCGCGCGGTCCGCCGGCGTGAGTGGCGCGCGCGCCGTCTTGTTGAGCAGCAGCACGACGCCGTTGAGCTGCTTGGGCGCCGCGGCGCTCGCGGTCGGCACGCAAAGCGCCTCGTACACCTCGTCGCTCGACAGCGCGATGCCCGCGAAGAGCTCGCGGAACTGCTCGGCGTCGCGCTCGCGCAGGTAGTGGACCGTCTCACCGCGGCGCGCGGACTGGCCCAGGATGCCGTCGTCGCAGCGCACGGTCTGCGGGCACGCGCTGCAGTCGGAGAGCCGCGCCCAGAGCAGGTCGGCGTCCTTGTCGAGCGCGAACACGCTGCAGTGCTCGATGCCGACCGAGCTCCTCAAAAAGTCGACGAGCCACTCGAGCGGGTACTCGTTCAGCTCCGCGGCTCCGGCGGCGGCGGGCGTGGGCAATGTGAGCGACGCGCGCCGCGGGGTTGAGCCCGAGCCGGCCGCGGCGGCGCTGGGCGAGACGAGGTCGCCGAGGTTCGCGCGCTTGGTGAAGGCCTTGACGAGGTTGCCCACAAAGTTGCGCAGCACGTGGAGCGAGCCGCTGTCGCCGGCGCGCAGCCACGAGCCGAGCACCTTGGCGTCGTGGCGCGAGTTGAACACCTCGGCCACGGCCTGTACCGTGCCGTCGCTGTCCACGAGCGGCAGGCACACGTAGGAGCGCACGTCGCCGACCGCGTGGGGCAGCCCCTCGACGAGCGGCGCGGCTTTGTCGGCCGCCTGGGCGACGTGGACGGGCTCGCCCGAGGCCAGCGACGCGCGCAGCAGCCCGCGCTTGGCACGCGCCGACGGGTAGATCGAGCGGCCGTCGAACTCGAGCACCACACGGTTGTGCGCGTCGAGGCTCAGCACGCAGTTCTCGGCGTCCAGCAGCGAGAGAAACTGCTCGCGGATCTTGACCAGCACCTCCATGAAGTCGTCCTTGGAGGTGATGAGCACGTCCACGAGCGACTCCTGCGCGAGCGCAAACCGCTTGACCTGCCGCCGCATCAAGTCCTTCGACAGCCTGAAGATCACGAAACGGCACACAGCAAAGGAGTGTGAGCACTCGGGCTGTCCTTTCTACCCGTGTCAAACCCTCATTCTTTCTGCGACGCGCGCACGGGCACTTACCACTGCGTGATGCACACGTGCTTCTGGAGCAGGCGCCAGCGGCGCCGCGCCGACTCGCGCGCGGCGTCCTGGAACGACAGGCGCCGCGCGTGGTCCGAGGGTACCGGCGACGCCGCCGCGTCCGAGGGGGTCGGCGACAGCGGCGCGAGCGCGTCCAGCGAGGCGCTGACGCGGCGCTTCTTGCGCGCGGTCGCAGCGTCGTCCAGGCTCGGGGGCGCGCGCGGGTGCTGCATCGCGGCGTCCGCCATGGAATGGGGGGGGGAGAGAGAGAGAAATCACTCCGCTGTCGAGAATTCTGATGTGCCGCCGGTGCTGGCGAGAGCGTGAGAGAGAGAGAGCGATCTAAAGGATCGCTCTCCGTCAGGCGTGGCGAGTGGTCAGACCGCGACGGCCGAACCGACTTGCCGACGAGAGCGCGGGTCACTTCGTGCGTGCGAGGCGAGAACAGCGCGAAGCGCCACGGACTGAACCCAGTGAGCCGCAGAGTGATGCTCGTTTTTGGCCGCGAGAGTATCAGATACCGAAGGCGGCTGACGAGACATGATCAGACGGGGAAGCCGAAGGGTTGCGCGACCAGCCAGCTTGCCAGCTAACTTAGCTTCTAAGTAGGCAGAGTCTCCATGGCGACGCGAACGCAGGAGCGTGCGGTACGATGGCGGTACGGAACACACCTGTGGCCCACACCCACAATGTGGGTCCTGAGCGGAGACCAAAGCGGTTCTGAGCCACGGATGGAGAGCTCTTATCAGTCATAAACGCCGTTTCAGGACCCTCACGGGGAATTTTTGGCCGCAAACTTCAAGGCCCACCGTGATTGGCGAGAAATCCGTTTGATGGCACACCACTGGCAATAGAATCGGACCCACGCACGCCACTCGGGTGGAGTTGGAGCCTCCGGTGTGGAACGTGTGTGTCACTGCACACACTGTGTGGGAGTTCGGTGCGGCATGGCACTCTCCGCCATGGCATGACGCCACGTGCGCGTGCCATGCCCAAGGCGGACTCCGTCCAATGCACAGGCCCCAGGCGTCAAGTCACCTCCTCCACAGTGCACTTGACGCCTGGGGCCTGTGCCATGGCGCGCGTCTCGCTGGGTACTGTGCTGAGTTCGATGCCTGGCGTCCGGAACGGCTGGTGTCCGATCCACCCGCGCGCTTCCCCACTGCCGCTGCCGTGCCACTAACTTGCCACATCTCAGCGCGAGTAATGCGTAACGCCGCGTCACGCGGCATCCACCAGATTGTCAACTCGGGACGGCACCGCCGTGGCGATCTCTCACTGGTCCCCCCCAACCACACAAGGCATTCAACAATTCGTGACGCGACCCCGAAGAAGACAGACATACGGTACCTCCACTGAGACCATGGCGCGCGTGCTAGCTGCTACTACTGCGGTCCTCGCGACCGCCGCCCTCGGGGCTGCTGCTCCCTTGCCCCCCGACCACTCTTGAGGACCGCACGCAGCCTGCGTCGCAGGGGCATCTGCGTACGATCCGATGATCAGAGGACGACCACTCTGGTCGTGCAGAGAAGGAGTGTGTTGGGTGAACGGGTTCCTCCTGGCAGGACGAGCGCCATAGCAGTGCACGTTGCGGCCACGAACAGGAACACAACCATGGCAGTGCAAGGACAAGAGGAGAGGGAGAGAGCGAAAGAGAGAGAGAGAGAGAGCGACAACTGATCAAGAACGGGTTCCATTTGATTGGCTAGGATACCCGGACTGGGGCTCCCGACCACGTGGACTCCCATCGGCGACCGGGACGCGACGTGGACGGCAGTCATCCGGATGCCTTCCGTGACGTTCTACTGGTTCACGTACTGGGTCAGCAGGCCGCCCATGCACGGGCCCGCGATCTTCCAGTCCTTCCAGTACCACGACGAGATCGCACCGGGTGACGGCACCAAACTCGCGGCCTGGCTCTTAAACCAGCACGTGCCGCCATTGTACTTAGTGAACGTGGTCGCATAGCATGCCTTGTTGTCCACGCACGGCTGGTAGCAATCGTGGGCCGTCTTGGCGGGCATGTTGCCAATGTCATAGCCAGGCATGTCGAAGTCGAACTTGGCGCCGCTCTGCACGATTCGGGGGCCCTCGCCGTTCAAGAAGACCGCGGACGCGGCGTCTGTCTTGGCTTGCCCATAGCTCGTGCTGGTCTTGGTCTTGTACCAGCACGTGCCGCCCTCGTAGCTCGTCCACACCGAGCCTTCACAGTTCGCCAAGAAGATCTCACACGTCACGACGCAGTCGACCTTCTTGCCCGACTTGACCGAGATCAAGTCGTTGCCCGGGACATCCACGCCGCATCCGTAGTAGAGCATGAAGTTGTCGTGCAACAGCTTGCGCGATGACGGCGACGCCGCCTCGCCGTCCAGGCCGCGGGCCGCGAGCGCGAGCTGCGCGTCCGTGAGGTTGAACTGGTCCAACGGGATCCTATGGCGCGAGCGGAGAGCGGAGAGGTCGACGGTCGTCTGACCTGCTTTACCATCGGCGGCGGCGGACGTGACGGCGCAGACGGCGGGGACGAGCAGCGCGATCGAGACGGGGGATACACGCATGGGTGTTGTTGTCTAGCGCGAGTGTGGATAGAAGTGGATGGGTGGGTGAGCTGGGCACAGCGCGGATTCTCGAATGAAGGAACCGGAGTGCCAGGAACCACCAGTCCGCCCAGTCTGGGCAGCCCAGCGCCTGGGCATAAAACCGTGTCCAGGCCCCGCGTTTTCGCAAGAAGGGAAGGACGCCCTTCCACTGAAAGTTCCCGCTGGGAAATCCATCGCGAAGCGAGTGGCCTGTCCGGGGAGCTCCCATGGACTCACGCTTGGTGTGGGCCTGACTCGTGGGATGCTGTTGTGGGTTGCTAATGCGCTCATTACTCTCCTCCAAGGGACGAGCGTCTCATCTACAGTCGGTTGACGAGGGAATCCCGTGCGGCCCGATGGCCAAAGGCTGGCCATCCACGTCGTGCATAGAAAGGGACATGTCAGCACTCCATGAGTCACGGAGAGCTGTCATTGACAGCTTGACAGTGTCAAGGTTTGTCAGGGGGAAAAGAGGTCTGGAAAATGTCAAAGTGGTCATTACAAGGTCGGGATCGTTCTGGACAACGACTAGCGTTCAGTACGTTCTCTACCTGGCATACGGAGGTCCACCCGCTTCGCTCAGAACTTCATGAGACACGTGTCCGGGTTCGTCACGCGGCCCGTGTACTCCGAGTACGCGCCTTTCAAATACACGAGCGCGCTCGCGCGGATCTTGAGGTAGCACTCACCCGTGGCGACGCCGTAGTTCGTGAACGTGTACGCGAAGCAGAACGGTTCAGACTGACACACGACCTGGCACTCAACGTACGAGTCCACGCCAGCAGTCCGGATATCGTTGCCCGGCATGTCGACATCACGCAGCGGCATCGCGGGGCCCTTCACGGCGCCAGCGCGCACCGGAGCGCGGAGGAACGACGCCGCGCCCACGTTCGGCTGCGCGCTCGTCCACGAGTTGCCCATGCGCTTGAGCCAGCACGTGCCGCCGTTGTAATCAGTCCAGGTGGCGGCGTCGCAGCCAGCCTCGGGCTTGCAGAGCCCGATGCAC
>JAADWV010000394.1:0-32744 GCA_023336295.1 Pythium folliculosum
TCGAACGTGTGCGTGGCATGCCAGAGAGGCCGTGTACGACGTTTGATGAGCATCCGATGAATCCTCATCGTTGGGACGTCGATCAAGTGGCGTCTCGATAGAGTCAGGCGATGTAGAGGTAGGGCAGCCAGATGGCAACTGGATCTTGTTGAATTCAGGAGGTAGAGGTTGAGTTAGAGATAACAGATCAACAGGACTCCGTTTTTTGCCGTGAAGTACTCAAGTGGTTCGCAAGACTTCTAGCCCGGAGCAACTCAAGTCCCGTCGCCAGTAGGAGGCGACGTTAACCTCCATTCAGGTGCAGAACGACTTTCTGCACCTTACGAACGTGATCAATTGACCGAGACGTGCTTGGTGGCTGCGCCAGCACGGAACGAGATACCCAAGGCAGAACTGGTCGAGCTTCACCAAGTTCGACCGCAGGGCGTGGAGGAATCCGCCCGACCGCGCATCAAGCCCAGCCGCCCCGCTGCTGACCGACTTGCTCTGCGCTTCTGTGCTGCTCGCACGCGCGTGACCCGCGATCCACGCGAAGCGACTAAGCGGCAACCCAGTCGACCTCACAACTCGACTGGTTCCCACCAAGTCTTCGACCAAAGTGCCTGCGGTTCACCTCGTCAGCGACTGAGACACACGAGGTGTTAACGACAGCAGCTACCTACCACCCCAAGAACTTGCTTTTGTCTGTGTGCGTGACCGGTGGGGCCTGCCTGCTTTCGCTGAGCGGCTCGATTTGCCCCGGACATCACCAAATAGTTGTATCGAGACGCCACTTGATCGACGTCCCAACGGTGGGGATTCATCGGATGCTCATCAAACTTCGTACACGGCCTCTCTGGCACGCCACGCACACGTTCGAACCATCTCCTTGCCACCCACACACAGCGGAGACCGTCAAACATGACCCCTCGCCACCAGTGCGCGGATCACCGGCTCGTGAGCATGCTGCAGGTCGACGAGCCATGTCTAGAGACCGGGAGGAACGCGGAGACAGTGGGGAAGAGCACGCCGCTCTCCAGCACCTGCGCAACCGTCGAGAGGGCCGAGGGTTCTCTCAGCGCAAGCTGAGAGCTACAAATGATCTACACATTCAAGACAGATACCGTATTGACATTTTGCTCGCATAGGTAAACAAAAGGTAAACCTAAGTGAAGCACGTCCAAAACCGTCGCCACGGATGATGGATCGGGACCAAAACGAGAAGTTCCATGGGCAACCGACACGGCCACAGATACGCCATCACTCAAGCTGCAACACACGGACCCAGACCACGAGGTGCAGCGGGCGGACAATACGGTCACGCTGTGCAGCAGCAGGATGCAGCGCCTCCGCGATGGCCTCGGGATGAGAGCCGCGATGAGGTGACAGCAGAAGGAGCTCGTGGCGCGCACGGACGCCGACCTTGCATGTGCCAAGCGCTTGTAGGCCACCATGACACACGACGAACCGAGGACGCCGCTGGGCGAGCATAGCTCCCATTCGGGAGAAGTTCAGCGTATCCGGGCAGCACAGCGCCAGCCAGTTCAAGGTATCGCGACCCGTGCTTTGTGAGCCCCTGGATGTGCCCAAGCGCGGTGTGTGCAAGTGAGGGCACCGCTACACGTGGCACACACTGAAGGCGGGGAACGTATTCAAGCGTTGGAGGCGACGTTGCATGGACGTCGACGCCGCCTCCCGCGTGCCTACGACTTCCACGAGCCGCATGACATGGACGCCTTCGCCAAGGACTTTCGCTACTCCTCCAGTAAGAATGTGCACAAGCATGTCCCGCACCGCTTCACCGCGAGCCCGCCGCTCACCGAGGCGTTTGTCGCCGTGCTGCTCGCGGCCGGCGCCGAAAAACGGAGAGGACCACGGCGCGCTCGCGGAAAGGGTGGATGATGCCGAACGCGGAGGCCGAAGAGCCCGTGAGCGAGCTCGAGTGGGAAGAACTCGCGCGGCACGCTCTCTACGCGCCGTGCGCGCGTCCCGCGCGTACATGGCGTGGTCGTGGACGCCGAGCGCGGCCAGGCGCTCGCGCCCGGAGACGTGGGGACTGGTGCTCGTGTGCACGGTGCTGTCGGCGCTCGAGGCGAAGGAGCTGTGGCAGCTCGATTGCGCACGTGAACGCGAGAGCGTGCTTTCCACAGACGAACGCACAGCGCTGCTGGCGCTCGTGCCCGCTTCACGACGCGTGCCCGCACACACTGCTTACGCGCAACCTCACGGGCGCAGCCTCAAGGCAGCTTTCGGCGTCCACGACGACTACGCTGCGTGGAAAGACGGACCCGCAGGCCGTACATTGGAGACCAGCACAGTCTATTGTCGGACAGCATCCACCACGAACCCGACTGCCCACTAATGCCACATGCTTAAAGTCGACCCTGGCCTCACGGTAAACCTGTCTGTAACTGTATGTGACCCTGAGTACTTGGTCCGGGAACGCTGAGAGACACACGCATGCTGGCATGCGCTTGAGTTTGATTGAGGGTGGCGTTCGAGGGAGGGGCAGAGGGCGGAGGGTCCATTTTGGGGAGGCAGAGTGGGTGATCGCGGCGAGGCGTTCTCACTCCCTGCATCGAGCTCGTCCATCGTGATCTTGAAGTTGATTGGTTTGAAGTCACAAGTCAATCACTTAGAAATAGAAACGATAGAAGTGCTGGCCGTTCGTTCCTGCAAATTCGTCCAATCAATGCGTTCCATACAGTTCCAACGTTCTCCGCTGGAAACGAATCGTATTCCCCGGCCCAACTCGTGCCGCGACGGCGCCAGGCGCCGAGCGCACGCCATGGCGCCCGCGACGCCTGTATCGTCGAGCGTTTGCTCGTCCGCAATGGTACAGCGCGTTGCCCGCACGGACGTGGTCACATCTTGTTTCTGGTTATGCTGATGTACTTTTCGTTCTTGTTTGTAGGTCTTGGTGTAACCCGCCGACTTGGTTTTCCGACCACCACACTCTGCGATTCCGCCTGACACTGCGACGCCGCACACAACCATGGACGACCAGACCGACCCGCCGCGTCCACGCGCGGCGACGCGCTTCCCGACCAGGTTCTCGTCGTGGCCCGAGCTCTTTGAAGCGCTCGACGCGGAGCCGGATTTCATGCCCCATGATCGGCGTCCGCCGAATATCCAAACGGCCACGGGGCGGAGCCTGTCTCTCCCGCCGCACCGCGCCATCCCGATCCTCGGCGCCGACGTGTACAGCGCACGCATTACGTGTCGGTATGGATGCCTCCACGTGGTAGCTCGTGCCACGCAAGACAGCGAATCGCTCGACTGGTACGTTTGCGTCCGCGTCGTCCGGAACCGCCAGTGTGAAGGCGTTCGCAACGAGCGTCGACGCCTCCTGCGACTCGCGGCGCGCGCCGAGGAAGTGGCAGTGGAGGACGCGCCGGGATTCGACCGCGACGACCGCGCCGACCGCGATGACCGCGATGACCGCGACGACCGCGACGACCGCGACGACCGCGATGACCGCGACGCTCAAGAGGAGTCGCATGAGGGCGAGAATGAGGACGTGGATTACGAGTTCTTCCCGGCGGAGGTGGAGGAGGACGCGCACGACGACGCTCAAGAGGACGGCATTGCCCGGCGCGCGGTGCGCTGGTGGCGGGAGCTGCCCCTGCTGCCGCGCGTGGGGCGCTGATAGATCCGCCGGTCTGCATTCCATTCCGTTTCCCCTAGATTATTTATCATCCTCATACCGTAATAAGAAAGTCACATTCCTGCGTTTTTTTTTCCTCATAGTTCCGTGTTTCTTTCTAGTGTTCGACGGCAGAAACATGCCGATGTTCCTGTCGTAGCGCCCGCCGTTAGCTCTAAAGCGCGATGCGATTCATCGCGAGTCGTCCGAGCACTTAAGAACAAGTTGAACGTTGTGCTGGTTCTGGCGCGCGCTGTGGTCGAACGGAAGCCGCGCTAAGTTGTGGAGATCGTGGCACAAGTTGAGCGTCTGTACTAGTACAGACATCGCACAAGCCATTAGTTGACGGCATCACATCACAGAAACGATGCACTCACGCACCAACGGCGTCGCCGGGTCGACCGAGAAGACGCCATGGAGCACGCGCAGAAACTGCGGTCTGCTGTACATGGCTGCGCGCAGCGCATTGCGCTCTTGCTCAAGCGCAACGCCGTCAGAGCCGCTCAGCCGTCGCGCGATTCGACAACGAGCACTCACGCAGCCGCCCCAATCGGCTGCTTAGCTTTCCCCCCTCGCTCCTCGCCTCGTAGCTCATTCAGCGCGACCTGTGCATCAACCACGACATGCTCAGCAGCCTGCAGAATCCACAGAGTGGTGTCCGAGGGGAGTTCTCCAGAGAAACGCACCTTGCGCCACGATGTGCGCTGCCGATCGCGTCCGGCTTCTTGATCACACGCCACTTGAGATCCTTCCACCCAGACGTCTCCAGCCTGCTCACGGGCGACGCATTGAACTCCGACGCGTCCGAGAGAAGCGCGAGCGCCCTCAACGAAGGCCTTGGAGCTGAGAGCTCTCGTTGTGTTCCGCGTTTCTCTGAGCAACCTCTCAATCTGTTCCGAATATTGACCGATCCAAGATGGACGGCAAGGTCGCTCTTCCAACGCAAACTGAACCACGCGACTTGATGGTCAGACCACATCCAGCAGAGCGAACCTGGCCGCATCGCACTCGCACCACGAACTTGAAGTCGGCACGTTAGATCTGTCTACATAACTATATGCGGCTCTAATTACCTTGATCCGGGAACGCCGAGAGACACACGCATGCTGGCATGCGCTTGAGTGTCATGCCATGCCGGACGTCACCGAGCGTCTTTCGAGAAGCAGGTCTTCGATTCTCGCGACGGTGTTCTCAAACGTCGGGCCCAACCCCGACTTGAAGTAGTTGGCCAAGACGGAGCCTAGCGGCAGCGCGTAGGCGGCTTCGTGCTGGAAGTCGAGCAGCACGCGGCCAAAGGTCGTCAGGTTCGTGGCGTCCGGCGACGTGGATTTTGGATCCTCCGCGACGTGCCAGTACTGCTGGTCGATCTTCGTGCCGGGCAACGCATGCTGTGCCACGTGGACAAACTCAGACTGCCCCGCAATGGTGATCACGACGCGGTCAGACTCGAGAAAACTCTGGACCGTGGCGTACGTTTGTCGCCGAATGGAGGAGCCGCGGTTGAACGTGTCCGTGTCGTCGCCCCCAAATGATAGACCGCGAACGATCGTGTCTCGACCTTCGACGACCGTCTACGCAAATGAAGCAAGCGAACGAAAGGCATACATCGTCAGAAAACTGAGCTCACAAGTCCATCATGGTTCGCCAAGGCATCAATCCAGCCTCCCGCACCTCCGTCTCGAAGAAGTAGGCGGTAGCACACTGGCCGTGCACCAGCGCTTCCCAATACACATCGGCAACCGCCTGGAATCCAAACGCTATAAGGCGGCGGTCCACGACTTCCACGACGAGCTGGGTCGGTGAGAGCATCCGAATGGCCGTGTTGCTGATATTCCCCAAGCCCGGACACGCATCCCACATGCCGGTGCTCGCAAACATTTGCCTGGACGTCGCGAGAAGCTGTCCGACGACCTCGTGACGTACAACCGGCCTGTCCACGAGCGCTAAAGGCACTTGGGCTTTGTGCTACCACAAGCACTGTATGTGAGACCGATGCATGATTCCTGACCATTTCCTGGACGTGACGTACCCGAACTTCTTCCGCGATCTGCCTCTCAATGATGCGCTTCAGGCACTGGAGCACGTCCCACTGCTCCGTCACGCGCTCGCTGAGCCGCACCTTCTCGTCCTGCGCGTCTCGCCGTCGCGCTGCCTGCCGCGTGGCTATTCGCTGCCACGCCGCGGCCAGCTCGTAATGGTCCCGTGGCGTCATGCGATTGTTTGCTTTCTTTGCCAAGCTCTGCGCCTCTTTCAATTGTGCGCGGCGCACCTCGAGCTCGACCAGCTCCTCGCGGAGCCGCAGCAGCTCGCGCCTCTCGCGGTCGCGCGCGCGGTTCCGATGGACACGCTTGGCCACTTGGCGCTGGAGCAGCCGATCAGCGACTGTTGCTTGAGGCGGTTGTTGGGAGAAGTCCTCGTCGCTGTCCTCGCGGCTCGTCGAGGTCGACACGGAAGGGCTCCGCATCGCCGCGGTCAGCGACGCGCTCTCAAACTCATGGAGGAACGCCATGGCGGCCTCCAGCGTCTCTTCCCAGCCACCCGACGCATCCAGCGACATCGTCTCCATGATCGAAACGCAGCTAAACCCTGTGCGATCGCTCAGAGTATCACAGTGTCATAGGCATATCAGCACTCGACCGTGATGCCAGAATACACGAACACAAAGCAGAGTACTGTATAAGGAAGTTGCCAATCACAACCACGAGAGCCACGAGTCCGCATCCCGTCCAACTCACTTATCAACTTGCCACGCAACAACCGACCCTCCTCCCCACCAACGCCTCCACCTCCGCCGACAACCATGGCTCCCTCCAACGCCACCACCCCGTCCGCCGACAACAAGGTATGGCTCATCACCGGAGGCTCCTCCGGCTTCGGCAAGGAGATCGCCACCGCCGTACGCAAGCGCGGAGACCTCGTCACCGCCACGGCGCGCAAGATCGAGGCGCTCGACCAGCTCCAGCAGGTCGGGTGCAAAGCCCTCGCGCTCGACGTCACCGCCACCGACGACGCCGTCACCAGCGTCGTCGCCCAGGCCCACGCGTTCTACGGCCGCATCGACGTCCTCGTCAACAACGCAGGGTACTCGGCCAACGGTGCCGTCGAAGAGGCCAGCGCCACCGAGATCCAGAACCTACTCAACACCAACGTCTTCGGTCTGTTGCGCGTCACGCGAGCCGTGCTGCCGTACATGCGCGCGCAGCGCTCAGGCACGATCGCCAACATCGGATCGGCCGTTGGCAGCATGGCCTACCCCACCACGGGGATCTATTCCGCCACCAAGTTTGCCGTCGGCGGTCTCACCGAGGCGCTCCGTACGGAAGTCGCGCCGTTCGGAATCGACGTCACCACCATCGCACCGGATCTCTTCCGTACGAGCGCGCTCTCGTCCATCCAACTGTTTCAGAAGAACATCGACGACTACAAGCCGCCGAAGGACGCGTTCTTCGCCGCGTTCTCGGAGGAGACTCCGATGGGCGACCCCGTCAAGGGCGCCGAGGCCATCGTCGAGGCTCTTACCAAGACCGGCCGTGCGGCCGGCCACAAGACGCTCCCGACCAACTTGTACTTGGGCGTGACCACGCGCGATGCGATCGCCGGCGTTACGACGCGCATTCAGCAGGAGTTGTCGGAGTGGGCACCGTTCACGGACGCGTCGGCGTTCCTCGAGGAGAGTGCCAAGGCCGAGGCGAACGGCAACGAGTCGGCGTAGAGTAGCTTCACTACGCATGAAGGCTCAGCGTTTGCTCTTGTATCCTTTATCCAGAGTAGGACGCCCTTCGCGCCACACACGGTAAGGTAGTTCACAAACTATAACAAACAAAACAAAAGCACCACACCTTTTTGCATAAGATCGCTTGGGATGCCAAGCCCTCCGAGGGCAAGCGCTTCTCTCTCGTTTCGCGATGGGCGCTCAAACTTCAATACTCTTCGCCACCGCCCTCTTTCCGTCAGTAGGCTGTACGAGCGCAATCAAACGCGGTTGATCGATCGGTAGAACACAACGTTGTGCTATGACACGCGCTGTACCAGGTGGTACCGGTACCTTGTCCGGAGTGTTGACAAGTAATAGATGCGACTCTGTGTGAATAGCACGCGTCACGTGTTGGCCGCGAGCTCCTCGACCGTGCTGTACTGGAAGGACTTCTCGAGCGCAAACTGGACTTGTTCACCATCGATGCGACGTTGGTCACGCCAGCCAAACACACGGCCGCCGCTTGTGGTGAAATCCTCTGCTTCTTTCTCCAGCATACAAAGATTCTCAGAAAATTGCCGCACGCTCTCGCCGTACTGCGCGACGCGCTTGAGCTGGTCCTCGCACAGCCGCTCCAGCCGACTGCTCAGCGTTTGCTTCTCGCTCCTCGCCTCGTAGCGCATTCGACCACGACCCTTCAGCCGGCTGTAGAATGCCCAGAGTGGGTATATACCCGTGGGGACAAACGCACCTTGCGCCGCGATGGGCGCCGCCGGTCGCATCCGGCTTCTTGGCCACACACCGCTTGTGCGGCTTCCGCCCATGCGTCTCCAGACTGCTCACAGGCGCCTCATGCGTCGGGCTCGGACGTGCCCGAGAGAAGCGCGAGCAGTATCCGGTCGTCGCCATCGTCGAAACCTCAGACCAGCATTGCACACGTCGCGGATGTGTGGTGTTGGTAAACTGTCTCGTTAACCACAGTGCCGATACGCGTCTGTTCCTAACACAACTCAATATTGGCCAATCCGAGACGGACGGGCAAGGTCACTCTTCCCTCGCAAAATGGACCTCGTGACTTGAGAAGCAAACACAAACGACTCATCCGCGAGAATGGACGCGCCGATCGACGACGACACCAAGCGCACGGTGCAGAAGATCCCGCTGCTCACGACGCGCGCCGGCCCGCGCGACGGCGAGGAGTGGACCAAGCGCCTCAAGGAGGAGTACCTCGCGCTCATCCAGGTACAGTCTCCGATAATACGGCCTACGGTCTCTCTTTCTCACTGACCGTCGCGTGTGAGGGCTGCCCCCCGCCGCAGTATGTCAAGATGAACAAGGAGGCCGACAACGACTGGTTCACGATCGCGTCCAACAAGGCCGGCACGCGGTGCGTACTTTCTATCTGTGTCTGTGTTCATCGTCTCTTGGTGGCGCGTGGGGGACTCACTGTAGTCTGGACCGTGATCCAGGTGGACGGGCAAGTGCTGGTCCTTCTACAACGGCCTGCGCTACGAGTTCGACCTGGAGTTTGAGGTGCGCCACAGCAAATAGACGCACTGGCGGTATGGCGTCGATGGCGGTTGACGCATGGTGCTGTGTGGATAGATCCCGGCGACGTATCCGGTCTCGAACCCGGAGCTGTGCATCCCGGAGCTGGAGGGCAAGACGTCCAAGATGTACCGGTACGGAACCATCAAGCGGCTCGTGTAAAAGTTATTCTCGCGTCCAACGGATCGTTTCGTGCTCGTACTCAGTGGTGGCAAGATCTGTTTGACCATCCACTTCGCGCCGCTGTGGCAGAAGAACGTCCCGCGCTTCGGCGTCGCCCACGCGCTGGCGCTTGGCGTAAGTCGCTCGTTCTGCAGATGAAATTTAAGAGCACAGCCTGACTCACTCTTGGGTCTGTATGTGATATGAATGAACAGCTCGCGCCGTGGCTCGCAGCCGAAGTACCCGATCTCGTCGAGCGCGGCGTCATCACGCCCGTGTAATCGGACCCGTGATCAACACCCCGATGCCACGCAATCAGACCTTGACGACACCTGAATGCGTGAAAGCAAAAAAAAGCACTCTTCCGTTGGATTGGGTTTCTCTTACTGCTAATATGCGTGGGGATGTCCGCTTGCGGGATTCTACATTACATACTGGGGCTGTCGACTAGTTTTGTGTTTGCTTGGATGTTGTTCTCACGCCGATGTCTGTACGGGGACTTCCATCGACGGACAGGTTGACTTCTTGATGGACGACGGGATCAGTCGTTGCGACGGCTTGCACCACTGGTAAGGCCGCCGAGAGGTCGTGGGGACCTCATTCTAACGTTGGCTCTATCTTGCAGCACGCTTACTGCAGCATCGACATGAGACGGTGCGGCGACATGAGCGGTGGCGACAGGATCGGCGGGGGCATCCCCATGAGTGACGACGACAGCGAGACCGACGTGAGCGACGGGAGACCGTTCTGCGAGTTCGGGCCCATCTTGGTGTGCGCACAGCAGTAGCCGGACCGCTGAGCCCACTTGGGGCAGCCGTAGACGTCACAGCGCTTACCGCCACCGTGGGACCGACAGAGGCGGTTCTGGTGCGCGTTCTTGTCACAACCCGCGACGTTGCACTGACGACCGCCGCCGTGGGACTTGCAGAGCCCGCGCGTCTGCGCAAACTTGTCACAGCCGTCACGCTTGCAGCGCGAGCCGCCGCCGTGCTCCGGGCACTTGCCGCGACTGAGAGCCGACTTGCTGCAGCCGTTGACACTGCACACTTTGCCGCTGTGGCGGTTGCAGAAGCCGGCGGATCGGCGCAGGTTGGGGCAGTCCGGGAAGGAGCAGCGCATCTGCTTGCGATCCGAGTTATTGGTTGACGAAGCGGCCGAGGCTGAGGATGAAGTCGACGCGAGCGACGACGAGCCAGACGAACCCGAGTTGTGCACCGTCTTCTTCTTCTTGAGCGGCGGCATCGAAAGCATTGGAAGCGGCGGCGGCGGAAGGCACGAGACGATCGGCGGGACGCTTTTGACGGGGCGCGTGTCTTGGGACTCCGTGTCGGTCATGTTGGAGATACCATCGTGGAAGAAGGGAGTCGTCGGGAGGCGCCCAAACTCCTGAATAAATACCCGAGGGGGAGAGATGATGGCGTTCATGATGGACGACGGCAGTGACGACGAGCCCGGAGTGTTGAGTTGCAGGCCGCTGCTGGTGCTGTTGGTGCTGCTCAGGCAGCCGAAGCGGGACTGGAGCGATAGTGGGGACTGGAATCGGCCCAGCGGTGTGTGCATAGAATCGAAACAAATCTGCGGCAGCGACAACTCCAAGTGATGCGGTCGCTTGTTGAGCGCGAGGTGGCGCGTGCTCAATGGCAAACGAGGCGACGCAAAGTCCCCCTCGAGCAACAGCTCGCGGAGGATGTCGTTCTCCTCGCTCGAGCACTGCGGCACACGCTGGCGGTCATTCTCGACGTATCCGCCGGAGAAGAACATGGTTGAAGCTGTGCGGCGGTCGTGTCGTTTGAGGGAAGCTGCAGTCGACGAAGAGCAGTCAGACACGAGCTGTACCCGTGCAGGTGAATGAGCCTCGGGTTTTGGGGAATGACGGAGATGAGGAGGTCGCTGAGGTGGGAGATGCTGTCTTCGATCTTCGAGGGCACTGTCGCGTGGGGCTGTACACGACGGGCTGCAAATCGCACTTTGACTCTTCGACAGCCGCCCGTTCTTCCGGCGCAGCCCCTTCGCCGCGGCGCTTGGCGAGCTCTCTGGGTCGCACACAACCGAACCAAGCTCTTCCCCTTTGCTGCAGAAACGAAAACCCAAACGGTTTGGCTGAAACCACTCGGCAGTGTTGGCCGCGTTCTTCTCAACGTTACTTTCCGTAGCCGGTGCCGCAACGCTCGGCGTTCAGTCACCTACACCCAGGCGCTCACCATAACCTTCTCTCCGGAGCCCACGTCTTGTCCAGCATAAGCAAGGCGCCGCCTCGTGGAAGTCGCCGCACCCTTTCATGGCACGCCAAGCCCTCTATATATGGCTTCAACCGCTCCAGTTTCATATCGCGCATGCCGTCATGTTGAAGGATCTTTCCGTGCTTTCTACGGCCGTTTCCGACCAGTGAAACCGACTTCAACAGCGAATGGGGTCGACCATTCGGACAAAGCGCCACTGCTCCAGTGCTGCCATTGGCAGGGGGGAAGGGGAGATCCGACGCCAAAACTGCATTTACCTGACGACCGCAGAGGTAGCCGGTAGAGCTGGTGGAACTCGCGAGGAACACAAAGAAATTGGCGTACCTTCAGAGCCGACAGGAGTTTCTGCTTCGTTACCGAGGGGCGTCTCGCTTTTGCAACTCTTGCAGAGACCTCGACTTATCCGACAAGATCATGCGATTGTTCTGCGACAAGCGCCATGCGCACCATGCACTGCCCAATGCATTCAAATCGAATTCCATCAAAAGCGGGAGAATTCAACGAGCAGAAGGGAGTAAGTACCGTTCCGCGTGTGTTGCGTGACTCTGATTTGCACGCCACGGCCAACCAATCACCAACACCATCGCATATTTTTGATCAGCATGCTCACATGAGATCGCACCTGCTTGCGTTGCATACGTGTCGCTGTGGAATTTCGGTACGTTTGACGTTTGTGAACTGGCAGTCAAGTTCGGGCTTCATACTAGCGTGCGGCTCCACAGTAAATGAGAAAGGAGATACACGGGCCTTCTATTCCGTCTTATCGTCATCCCGAGATGCTGCAGCGCGAATCAGACTAAGCTCATCCAACTGGAATGGGGTTTTGCATATCGGACATGAGCTGAAGCCGTCGCTCTCCATCTTAAACAACAAACATCACGCATAAGATCCAAAAGCCAACGTCTCCTGACAACGACATCCAATCTCACCTTTTGCCAGCACGGACGACAGCAAATATGGCCACACTTAGCGGCGTAGGCCTTCCGAGTGATCTCATAGCACACGAAGCACTGGGGGTCTTTGACCACAGCTGCTGTGCGCTGCGCAGACTGTTGCTTGCGCCGCTTGTTTTGCTGCAACCGCTCAAAGAAGCTGGTAATAACAGAGTCTGTCCGGGTCGATGTTCCTGAAGTCGTTGGTACACTCCGTCCGCTGGAAGAGGCACTCCCGTCGCGGTTTTGCCGTGAAATGGCTACATCGAGGCCGCATGAGATAGCTTGTTCCACGAATTTTTCTCCAATGGATGTACCCAGGACTTGAGGCATGATCTCCAACAGCTCGCGACGCTCAGGTGGGCGGAGTAATTCACACATTTCGGCGACTGAGCCCTGCATGTCTCTCCCGCCCTGGAGGCTTCGAATAATGGTGTACAGCCGCGCAACTTCTGGTTGAGACAGTACACGCCGCGCGATCGCAGGAAACATGACGAGAGTGCTGGTTGGCGCTTCCAGGCTACCCTTGTGCTCAACGCCAGCTTGCTCATCCTTGGTGTCCTCGTCCTGGGTCAGATCGACTGTGGTATGCTGGTCAACTCGACTGGCTGGTCTCGGTGGCACGAATGGTCGAGATATCGAAGACGTAGCCTGGACCATTGCTGAGCTTGACGATGAAAACACTGCTCCCAAGCCCCTCTTTCTAGATGCGGTTGGTGCATCTTCTCGAGGTGGAGGCGTTGCAGTCCGCGCTGGAACGGACGAGTTCATCACCGCCGTGTTCTGCGCAGACACACCCGGATAACGCTTCCGCAGCAGCTGGGGATCAACGTACGATTGCCCATCACCAATAGCCGTAGTTAGAGTGCTGGAATCACCTCGCTCGACGAGACGCCGCGATAGTTCGGCAGTTTGGTCGCGAGGGCAGGATGTCGACGATTGTAGAGCACGGGTTGGCATCGATGGAGCCAACTCTGGATCTAGCTTTTTCACTGGCTTGACAAGGACTTGATTCAGGGAGTTCGTGGCTCCAGCAGATTGATTGGACTTGAAGAATCGAAGAAGTCCAATGTGGGCCTCGCCTAACACAAGAAAACACATCAGTTACGTGGCAATCCCCACAACGGACCCACGTGCATCTTACCGTAGGTTTGCAGGGTTCGACAGTAGGGCTGCAGCCACTTTGACAAGCACTTCTGTTGTTGTTGAAGACCAAACCGCTCGTCACATAGGATAATGGCGCCGTAGTCGTGGCGATGGCGAATGACTCGCCCGATTGCCTGGTTCACCGCACGAGACGCTTGCTGGATATACCAGTTGTTGCCGGTGAGTTTCTGATACATGAAACAACAGTGAGTATGTTGGATTGGTCGTAGCAACATCACACTTCCTTACCAGCTCCCCCGGAGGTACAACAGCTTCGTCGAGTATGCCTTTTTTCAGGACGATCTTCGGGTCTTTTGTCGGGGGAAATGGTAGCCCAGTGATCACCACTGCGCGTCCTTTTTCGTTCGAGAAATCAATACCTTCAGACACCTGCAAATCCTGATCAGTTGAACCCCTTTGATCTCCTCATTGGCGTTTTGCTACGCACCTTTCCACGGCAAACCGCAAAAAATACCGCCCCCGAAGGGTTGTGCTTGATTGTCTCGTGATACTCATCAACCACTGTCTTGAATTCAATTCGTCCTCGTGGCTCGACAAAGATTTCCTTCAGTTGCATCAGTCGATCCCAAATAGCAGCCGGTGATTCGTTTGTGGTAGGCATTCGCCATCGCTCGATGCTTTCCTCTAGAATCCCATATGAGGGGAAGAAGACGAGGAGGCCGTTGGGGACCAGGCGAGCGAAGTTAACGATAGTGTTGCCCAGTTCAATCAGATACTCGTCCGTTGACCGACTGTTGTAGCTCGAATTGAGTCGCTTTCCCGTAACGCCTTTTCCAACAACTCCAACCCAGATCTGACTTGCATCAATGACATGGCTATTCTCCAGCCGTACGGGAAACTGAATGCCGAGTTCCTTGATCGTTGTCTCGAGTGGGGAGAGCGTGCCACTGCAAGACGGAACATATTCAGTCTTTCATGCTTCCAACCAGACTAGGAAGATCTTGCGACTCACCTCGTCAAAATAACATTGTACACATCATTCGTGGCGATTTCTTCGAAGGATACCCCCGGGTGGAAGCACCAATAATTGAACACTCGGACTTTGCGGCCGCTATTCCCTCCGAACGCGCGAGAATTCGCACTTCTATAAAGATCGAGAGAGCATGAATACGACGGTCATGAAGTGCACTGGACGTGGTTACGTACCGGTCGTAAGTCTCTTGGATATGCACGCGATAGTTCCTCGCTGCCTGAAATTGGAACTGATGTCAGTGTGCACAAAATCATCGAAGCGTCAGTTAGGGCAACGAACCTGGAGGTGCTTCTCTTTGTTTCGGAAGATGGTTCCAAGAAATGAAAGAAGAGCGTCTAGCTTCGAGGCAGCAGTGCGCTGGTCGTTTCCTTCATTCATCAGCTCGATAATCTCCTCCACAATGCTGAGCACAAGTGGACACGTGTCGAAATTGACGTTGAACTGCTGGAAAAACTCGAAAATGTACGCTCCAGGCTGCAAGATGACACCCCAAGTATCAGTTTTTTGCCAGACACATGATGAGCTCGGCGGAGGCGCAAAAGGGAGCATTACCTTTGTGTAGCCGCCAGAGGATGAAAGAGGAAACGAGTTGAGGCCTTTCTCAATTTCGAGTAGCAACGCCTTTAACGTTTCTGCCGACTATACGCATATCATGGTGAGTGGATTGCACATCTGGGCCGTGGTTCGGAAATGCGCACCTCCAATGACAGAGCGCTCGATGGCGGGAGGTTGATGCGACCTTCCGATAGCGCCTGGATGAACTGTTGCACTTCCGAAATGCATCCGCTCAGGTCACTCGAGGAGACCGCGTACGATGCGGCCTCGCTCGCAACCGACTCGACGTTGTGCGCCTCGTCAAAGATGAGCACCGCGTTTTCGAGCGAGATGCCGATCGCTTTGCGCGCGATCGGGTCAATCAGGTAGTTGTACGGCACGAAGAGAATGTCGGCGTCGGGCAGCAGCGTGCGCGTCAAGAAGAACGGGCAAACCTACGCCACACAATCACAGGCAGCCGCGTTAGCCACCTCGAAAACCACCCACACCCACGCACATCCACCGTGTGCGATAGCTGACTCACTTTCTTCCCCTTCATCTTGTCCACGAGTTCTTCGATATCCAGAATCGGTAGGTTCATCTTGCGGCCCTTGACAGCGTCAAAGCCCTGCTTGAACGAGCACCTGGAGAAAGATATCTGCATCAGCCAACCAACGCTACGCGCCTACAAACAGCCGTCACGCGCTTACTTTCGGTTCTTGACGGCGGAGCGGCACGCCAGGTTCTGGCGCGTGCCGCGCAGCTGCGAGATCTTGTCGTCCACGCAGAGGTGCTCGCGCGAGCCCAGCACCGCGACCGTCGGGTGGTACGCCGTGTTCTTGAGCTCCTGCACGACCTGCTTGAGCTGCGAGTGCGTGCGCGACGAGTAGATGATGCGCGGGAGCCGCTCGTCGCGAGGCTCGTCGCTGCCGCCGCCCACGCCGCCGCCGCCGTGGCCTTCGTACGCCAGCGAATGGCCCGTCGCCGACACCGTCGCGCCGGGCAGCGTCTTCTTCACGTGGCGGCGCCACGCCAGCGTCGCGCACAGCAGGCAGAGCGTCTATGTGACCAAACAGCAACATATTGAGCACGTGCGGAAAGGGAATCCCAATGGGAACGTTCGTGCGTTTGCCCGCACCTTGCCGGTGCCCGTGGGGCTCTCGAGGATCGCGTTCTGCTTGGAGGTGAGCGAGAGCAGCACCTTCTCCATGTAGATGAGCTGCGAGTCGTACGGCTGGAAGGGGAAATCCACGGCGATGCCGCAGATCTCCACGGTCACCATCGTTCTCGCCCCGCGATTCCGTTCCTTTCACTCCGGATGCTTCGTGCCGGTTTTCGCGCCAAGAGGTTTTCGGATCTAATATAGTGGGGTTACACCAAAACCAGGAATTCCCAAAAGTAAAGTGGCACACATTATATATCTGAAATGAGTTTTTGACCTATGCGACGCGGATCTTCTTCTCGTTGCCCAGCAGGTGCTTGATGTCGAGGATGCCGATGGTCGAAATGGCGTCGACGACTTCGTACTCGCGGAGACCCGTCTCTTTGTTGGTCACCACGCGTCCCGGGTCGCCGTCGTCCACGAGCAGCACCTTGCCCAGGTAGCCTTCCGTGACAAGACGCAGGCTGCGCTCGAAGATGCTCTTCTTTACAGCCGGGGTCGTCACGTTCACGCCTGGTGTCGTGGCGTCCTCCGTCTCCTTGTTTGTCGGCCCAGAGGCGCGGCGGGAGACGTGTGTGTGGGCCGTCGTGGTGTCGGTTGATGACGCAGCCACGCCCTTGCTGTAGACGGATCCGTACTTGGAGTTGACGATCAGGCCCATCGAAAGCGCTGTCGCCACGGGGTACTTGAATCTGATGGGCTCCTTTGAGAGCCCGCCGTCGTGGAAGATGTAGTCACCAGCGAGATGTGCGTAGCCGCTAGGACCCGAGAGGTACAGCAGCTGCAGCAAAGACCCCAAGGAAAGCTTGGTGCGAGCACGACCGTCGACGATGAACTCCGGGTCCGTGGGGTCGAGCCCCAGCATGTTGGCGGCCATGAGTCCGTCCCAACCGGAGACCACGTAGCGCTTTTGCAGCAGCCGCATGATGCTGTTGTCGGCGACGTACTTGTACTTGGTCAACAGAAGTCCGAACCCGACGACCTGGCCTGCGACGAGCACGATGCCCATGAGCGACGAAAAATCGCAGACGATCTCGCTCGTCCAGAACTTTGCGATCTTCGGGATACCACCAAACACGCCCACTTTGAACGGAACAGAGCGGACCATGAACGACGGCGAGCCCTTGACTTGCAGTAACGTGTACAGCAGGATGCAGAGCATGATGTTGTAGAGCTTGTACGTGAGGAACATGGACGCGCCGTCGATATTCCACTCGAGTCGTTCGCGCGTTGCCGAGCGGATGACCCGCGTCGCGCGCAAGAACCGCACACCAAACTTGAGGAGGAACCGCACGAGCGTTTGCAAAAAGCAGATGATCCACGTCATGCGCGTGACCGCGCCCACGAGGAAGAGATAACTGCCGAACGTGACCTTGTTGTTGAGCATGAACGTGCCGACCTGCAACGTGACGTACGCCAGGCGCAGGTTCGCGAGCGTGTCGAGGATGCTGAGGTACATGTAGAGCCAATGGTTCATCCAGATGTCGGACGCCACGAGCATCGATCCCTTGAACGTGATCACGGACCGATCGTTCTCTGCGGTGGCGATGGCCACGGGCATGAACGGCATGATGTACTTGATATACCTGCGATCCTTGGCGAAGCGCACGCCGTTGGGCAGGTACCGCACCATGCGCGTGTGGAAAAGCGCGAGGACGACGCCGCGAGCAATCATGAAAAGTGTGAATGTGCTGTAGAGCCCCGACACCAGCTTGGTGAACCACCCACCGGGCGGCATCGCCTGCACGTTCACGTTACCTTCGTCCATGTTCTCGATCTGGAAGAGCGTGTGCTCCAGGTCGTCTGACCGCACGAGCGGCTTCCCACGACAGTCACTTGTCTGGATAGAGACGTGATAGGTGCCACCGGACCAGTACGTTTGGTGCGCGAGGAGATCTGCCTGAAACTCGAGCGGCGTGAGCGGGCGCCCGACACAGCGCATGAACGGCACACCCTTCCCGCCAAAGTCGTTGTTCACGCCCATCCGAACCTTGCGGTTCTTGAGCAAAGCGTCAAAGTTGTCCAGCACGTATTGGTGGCAGAGCGTCGCGTTCTTGCCGTTGTCAGCGATGCACTTGTCGCGCCACGCCGGCTTCACGTTCACCACTTTGCAGTACGGCGCCGAGATGCTGTAGTAGTACACTTGCACGCGGCGCGGGCCGACCCCCCACGTGTCGTTGTACGAGTTGGCCATCACCGGCGCCGTGTTGGTGTTGATGTTCGTGCAGACGCTGCGGTTCAGGCCCATGGTGCTCGGGTTCCGTGGCGGTGCCGTGATGAACGTGTAGTCGGCGATCGTCGCGGGCGAGGCGAGCGTGTCGATGCGGAAGTAGTCGGCGTCGGCGATGTCCGTGTTGATGGAGCCATCGCGAAGCCGCTCGCGGATGCGGTCGTACTTTCCCGTGAGCATGACCAGCACCGGGTTCTCGCTAAGCCCCGTGAACAACGTGAGCGCCGTCGACGCGATGTTGAGCAGCAGCAGCAGCAGCTTGACGACGGACCATCTCGGCTTTGCCACCATGGTTCTCGGCGACTGGAGACCCCCTGGGTTGCGTCTAGCGCCCAGAGTTGCGTCTTGGGCACTGGTGGTGTGAGAGTGACGAGGCAGGCGCTTGACGAAGTGGCCGATGGATGCCCATCGTTCGTTGCTGTTCCACTCGGCGCCCTGCACCTCGCGGAGACGCTGGAAATAGCGAGCTTCCCGGATCGCACGCACCGTCCCATGCGGTCTGCACGATGGGCTTTTTGGCCGCGGGAATCACGGAGATATTGCGCACAGGGTGCTCGAGAACAGCTCTGCTCTAGTTCGTACAGTAGTCGGGTCCACTGTCTCCGCCAAGTCAGAGAGCCAAAACAAGAGCGTCGTCTCCTGTCTCGGCTTCGGCAGCCAGTTGCACATAGCAGGGCCATCGCCCCACTAAGTTCGGTGACCGTGAGATACCGTAAAACCCTTCCAAAACCCCGTTATTCCCTAAAGTGCGATTTGGAGGAGGTTTACGTGCCGGTTTGCGTTTTGCTCACGTCGACGGCAGTGGGAACCGGAAATTCAACCCGCGCAGAACCGTTCTGGGGGGAACGCAGATCATTCTCCCTCAGCAGCCATGGCGCGTCCGGAGATGGTCGAGAACGGGCTCAAGTTCCTGCGGCACCCGAACGTGCAGGCCACGCCGCTCTCCGAGCGCGTGAGCTTCCTGGAGCAGAAGGGCATGACCAAGGACGAGATCCAGGAGGCCATCGAGCGGTACCAGAACGAGCCGGACCTCGTCGCGGGCCCGGCGCCGCCCGTGGCGCCCGTGGCCGCGCAGGCCGTCGCGGCCGTCGCGCCAATGGTGGCGGCCGCCGCGGGGCCCGTGCAGCAGCTCGTCCGCCGCCGCCGCATGCCCACGTACCTGCGCGTGCTGCTCACGATCTCGTCGGTCGTGGGCGCCGCCACGATGCTCGGCTTTTTGTGGAACTACATGGTGCACGCCGGCTACTTTCCGTGGTTTGTACGTTCTATCGCGCTCGCTGGATCACAGATCCGATCCGAAATTCACGTTCTATGGGCAGAACTCTTCGCGGCGCATGCTGGAGGCCGCCAAGAACGACGAGGAAGAGACCGAGGCGGCCGCGCACGAGAAGCAGCGCGAGACGGCGCTGCTGGGCAGTCTGCAGGACGTCTCCAGCGCCATACAAACGCAGACACAGGAGCTCACCAAGCTGTGCGCCGCGATCGACACGAAGGAGGACGAGCTCACGCGGAGCAAAACCTCGAGATCGCAGATCACTTCCACGATCGCAGAACAGGTTCGTGGGTTCAAAGAACCGATTTGCTGTCTGGAACGAAAGACAGTGTTGCTGAGATATGAGATTTTGTTCCACGCGCTTGTAGGCAACTGTGCAGGCGATTGCGGAGCTCAAGGCCGAGGTGTCGACGCTCAAGGCGCTGCTCGTAGCAGGCGCGAGCGGCGCCGTCGCGACTGCCACCGCCGCTGGCGCGTTGAGTGCCAGTGGAAACAGCAACAGCGTGAGCAACAGCAGTGCGACTGCGATTCAGCAGAGTCTGCCGCTGACAGGCTCGGCGGCGGTCGCGACGCCCGAGCCCGCTGTGGTCAAGGAGACGTCGGCGCAGCGCATGCAAGCTGCGCTTAAGAAGTTCCGCCAGGAGGTGCGTTTGACTCTCTGCATTGAAGAACAAGACACGGAGCGACTAACCCGCGCTTTTGTGATTTGAGTAGAACACGACCGAGCAGCTCAAGCTTGCGTCAGGTATCCTGATCATGTATGTCAAGAACCTGGTTGAGGTACGGCGAGCGACTTGAACAGTGATCGGAGGAGGCTAGCGACCTCACTTACCTGTACTGCACTTATAGAACCCGGACGTGCCGCGTTACCGCCGCATCGCTCCCGCGAATGCCAACTTCAAGCAGAAGATTGAGCCGTTGAAGGTTCGTTTTGCTTTACGGAGTGCTACAACCACCCACTGTGATGGCAACTAAATATTTCCGGCTTTTTGTTCATGCAGCACCACGACGAGCTGCTCAAGTCGATCGGCTTCGAGTCGACGGGGCTCAACATGGAGTGGAAGTGGCACCTGCTGGACCGATCGAACGGCGAGTTTGACGAGCATCTCGCGATTCTCCGAGCGCTTCTGAAGGCACTTCAGGCTGTGTCGAAGGCAGGATCGGACGATATTCTCGCGCTCGAGGAGATCGCGCAGCAGAGCCTCGACAAGTTCTACGCGCAACAGAAGGGCAAAAAGGACGCTGGGAAGGATGCCGCAGCGAGCGACAGCAGCAGTGCGACTGACGTGTCAGCGACCACGACGACTGCCAGCGTCGTGGAGCAGAAGTTCACGACGGCGACGACCAGCAAGGCCGACACGGATCTGCAGGCGTTTTTCTCTCGTCTGGAGCAGAAGACGGCCAAGACGATCGAAGAGAGCAAGGCGGCCGTGGCGGCGCCTGCTGCGACGGTGGCGGTGGAGTCTACGGACGTTCAGATCGCGTCGATTATTGGTACCGGCGGTGCTGTCGCCCACGACGACGACGAGGAGAAGGCGCCCGTGCCCGTCAGCGTCTCGGCCTCGGAAGACGCGACCTCGAGTGCCAACAACACCGATCCCCCGTATCCCAAGTCCTTCACCGAGGTCATGGAGATGATCAAGAAGGGCGAGCCTGTGCCCGGCATCCAGCAGATCGAGGAGCGTGTCTCGGACGATGCCGCCAAGTTTCTGGGCGAGGAGAAGCTGGACTCGGCCACTGCTGGCACGGCAACTGCCGCTGTGGCAGCTGCTCCCACCAAGCCGTGGGAGAAGCGATAAAACAGCGTAACCTAGGGAAAGGAAAACAGCGGTCGCAATGCGTCGGAAAAACAATGGTGTGTCTGTGTATCGACGTAATGGCAGTGAACGACAGTGCAAAACAAGCAGTGCTTGCTAGTACTACGGAGAACGTGTTGTGTCGCCGACAAGTTGACGGAGCTGCCACTCCCACAACCCGACGAGCGATTGTCGCACAGGTGCTGAAGGATCCGCTGTGTTCGTCCATCCGTGGTAGGTTGTGCACCGGTGGGTAGGCCATGATCGGCGCATGGCGCAGTTGGCATTGGCGGATGAAAGCAAGCGAGCGAGCGAACAGCAAGAACGAGAAGCGGCATCGCTCGTCCTGGTCTTCCTCTTCGTCCACCTGATCCCGTGCCGTCGCTGCAACACCTGATTTATACAGGTGCTGAGCCCTTCGAAGTGTTCGACTCGTGCAGATTCCGTCGAATCTTGGGACGACACCGTGTCGTCTCCAACGCGTGGCTTCGCACTGAACTCAGAGGCACTGTGTGTGTGCGCGTGTGTGTGAAGGGGGGACGGGGGAGGGGACGACGGAGTGTTTCGGCGCCATTATGGATTCCTCGGACTCGGGCATGGACGACGCTACACCGCCGCTCGCGCACTCGGCCCGCGAGGGCGGCACTGACGACACCGCGCTGCTGTACGCGGCGTTCGGAGGCCGCGCGGACGAAGTGGTGGCGCTGCTCGCGCGCGGCGCCGACGCCCGCCACGTCAACGATGTCGGCCACACCGCGCTCGTGCTGGCGGCCTCGCAGGGCCACGCGGTCGTCGTCACGCGGCTGCTCGCGGCCCCGCGGTGCGCCGTGGACCACGTGACGCACAGCACCAAGACCGCACTGCTCTTCGCCGCGCAGGAGGGCCACGTGGATGTGGTGGACGCGCTGCTCGCGCACGGTGCGCACGTCAACCACATGGACGCGCGGGGCGCGACGGCGCTCGCGTTCGCGGCCCACGAAGGCCACGCCGCCGTGGTCGGCCGGCTGCTCGCGAGTGGCGCGACGCTGGGCAACGGCCAGCACGACGGCGCGCACCGCAGCAGCCTCGCGCTCGCGCTCGCCTGTTTGCAAGGCCACGTCGAGGCCGCGCGCGCGCTGCTGGCCGCCGGCGCCGACGTCGACAGCGCCACCGCCGACGGCTCGGCGCTGATGCTAGCGGCACAGCGCGGCCACGCGGCGGTCGTCGCCCTTCTGCTGGCGGACGGCGCTGATATGACGATCTCAGACCCCCAGGGCAGGACCGCGCTGCGGCTCGCGAGCGACAACGACCAGCGTGAGACCGTGGAGCTGCTGCTCGCGGCCGGGGCCGACGCAAACGCGGCTGACCAAGGCGGCACCACCGCGCTCATGAGCGCGAGCTACGCCGGGCACGCCGGCGTCGTCGCCGCGCTGCTGGCGGCGCGCGCCAACGTGAACCAGGCCACGGACCAGGGTGCCACGGCACTCATGGTCGCGGCGACGAACGGCCACGTGGCGGTCGTGGACAA
Organism: Pythium folliculosum; assembly: GCA_023336295.1. Classification (NCBI taxonomy): domain Eukaryota; phylum Oomycota; class Peronosporomycetes; order Pythiales; family Pythiaceae; genus Pythium; species Pythium folliculosum. The sequence continues at coordinate 22,844 of JAADWV010000394.1, forward strand.
GCTGCTGGCGGCGGGCGCGGACGTCGACCAGGTCAACCAGGGCGGCGGCACGGCGCTATTGGCGACGGGCCACCACACGGAGGTCGCGGAGGCGCTGCTGGCGGCGGGCGCGCGCGTCGACGCCGCCGACCACAACGGGAACACGCCGCTCGTGGTCGCGGCCCGCGATGGCCACGAGCACGCCGTGGCCGTGCTGCTGCGCGCCGGCGCCAGCGTCGACACGCGGGACGCGAACGGCAACACGGCGCTGATCTACGCGGTCGACGGCGGCGACAGCGAGCTCGCGCGCCGGCTCGCGGCTGCGGGCGCCGACCCGCTGCTCCGCAACGCCTTTGGCACCTCCGCCAACAGGATCCTGGAGCGGAGAGGGAAGACCGTCAAGGCCAAGGTGCTGCGGGACCTCTACACGGTCGCCACGACGCCGACCAGGGCCTGAGATCTCAGATCGCCACCTGCGAGCCCGCGAGGGTCTCACTTGCGAATGGGAAGTGAGGCCGTCGTTTGGGGAAGGAAGCGAGTCCCAGCCTGGGACTCCCAGGTGGTGGTGGACAAGTCCACAGCACTCAACCAACCCGCCTCGTACGATCGAATTCCTCCCATACAGAATACTTTCCACCTGACAACAAGGCGTAATCCACGATGACGCCGCGACGCGTACCCGATGCCTCGCTGATACCGTACACGCCACTACCGTACACACTGTGTGCTGTAGTGGCGTGGTGCGTCTCCAGCGCATTCGCGCATTCGCGCATTCGCGCACTCGCACCCATGGACGACGACGCCACACAAGAGCTCGTGGACGCCGTCGTGGACGGCGACCTGGACGAAGTCCTGGCGCTGCTCGCGCGAGGCGCCGACGTGCGCTACGTGCGCGCGGACGGCGGCGACACGGCGCTGACGCTGGCGGCGATCGAGGGCGACGACGAGATCGTGGCCGCGCTGCTCGCGCACGGCGCCGACGTGAACCACCGCGACGAAGGGGGCGCGACCGCGCTCATGCTGGCGGCCCACCAGGGCCACACCGCGGTCGTGGACAAGCTACTCGCCGCGGGCGCCACGCTGCGTGACGATGGCCACGACCCCGACGAAGACGAAGATCGCGACGACGACGATCGCACAACGCGCGGCAGCGTGGCGCTCGCGCTCGCCGCCGCCGAGGGCCACGCGGACGTCGTCCATCGGCTGCTCGCGGCGGGCGCCGACGTCGATAGCCTCCGCGCGGACGGCTCGGCGCTGATGCTCGCGGCGGAACACGGTCGCGACGCGATCGTCTGCATGCTGCTCGCGGCGGGCGCCAGCGTCGCGCACGCCAACACCGAGGGCGACACGGCGCTGCGGCTTGCGGCGCACCAAGGCCACGCCGAGATCGTCCACAGCCTGTTGGTGGCCGGCGCGGACGCGAACGGCGTGGACGCGCGCGGCGCTACGGCGCTGCTGGCGGCGGCGACCGAGGGCCACGCGGCCGTGGCCGCGCGGCTGCTGCTCGCCCACGCGGACCCGAACGCGGCCGACGCGGTCGGCGCAACACCGCTCATGGCCGCGGCGCTGCGCGGCCACGCGGATGTCGTGGACCGGCTCCTGGCGGCGGGTGCGGACGTGGACCAGGCGCACGGCGGCGGCGGCACGGCGCTCTTCCTCTCGGGCCACGACGCCGCCATGGTGGCCAAGCTGCTCAAGGCGGGCGCGACTGTGGACGCTGTGGACAAAGACGGCGTCACGCCGCTGATGGAGTTTGCGCGCGCCGGCCAGGAAGACGCGGCCGCGGCGCTGCCGGCCGCCGGCGCGGACGTGAACGCTGTGGACGCGAGCGGCCACACGGCGCTCTGGTACGCGGTCGAGTGCGGCCGCGAGGGCCTTGCCAGCCGCCTTGTGGACGCCGGTGCGTCCCCAACGCGAGATACCCGGGGTTGATGACGGAATCACCCTGATTAACACCCCTTGAATACAAATCACAACAACCAGAAAAAACCCATACACAGTAATTAGGAGCCTAATAAGGGGGCGTTGATACTTGGGTTCCTGATTGCTGAACCGTGATGCATGTTTGCTGAGCGGTTCGCCTTTCCTATTTGACAGGCGTCGGTCTCCGTTGAGAGTTGGAACCCATCGCACGGGCCTCCAGCGAAGGCCAGCTTCTCGCCCTCTCCGCTCGACGATGAGCTCGATCACGGAGCTTCAGATGGCGGCGTGCGACGGCGCGGCGAGCCGGTGGACGGCACGAACGGCATCGGTGCGACGGCGCTGCAGCTGGCGTGTTGGCAGGGCCACGTGCACGTCGTGCGTGTGCTGTGTGATGGAGACGCAGATGTGCACTACTTGGACGTCGTGGGCTCGATGGCGGTGCCCAGGTCCACCTCCCTGGACCGAAATACCGAACGGCGCTGCTGCTCGCGACCGACGCCGACGTGATGCACGCCGACGCGGGACGGCCGCACGGCGCAGTGCCTCGCGCCGGTGGGCGGCCATAGACAGCCCTGTGGCCGTGGACCATGCGGGTGATGCACGCGGTGGCCGGCGGCGACACGGCGATTGTCAAGATGCTGCTCGCGGCAGGCGCGGGCACGAACGCCACGGACTACGACAGGAATACGCCGCTGCCATACGCGAACGGAAAGAACCGCAGTGCGGTCGCCGAGCTTCTGCGGAGCGCGGGATGACGCGAACAGAGGAAAGTGCGTGACCGTGTAGTAGGCCCGTGGCCCACGGAATCGACGCTCGCCCGCTCGTGCGCATCTTCTGCTCAGCAGCGGTCGTTCACGCACAAGTCGAGATCCTCGGGTCGCGCACCAGTGGAATGCGTTCGACGATTCCTGTAGCCGGACGCTTTCCTCAAAATCGATCCTGTCCGCGCTTCTGCCGTGGGCGGTGCGGTCGGGGATGCAGTGCTCGTTGGAAAAAGCGATGAAGAACCCACCGCTTCCAAGACGCGGACTATGAAAAGGAGTTGGCGAGACTGTAGCTCCTCGTGTGGATGGTCGATACGATCCCCGAAATGCTGTGCTGTATCTCCCATCTGCCAGGAGAACGTCCAGCATCTGTTCACATCGGTCACTCATAACTCACGCGCCGACGCAAGTCGAAACAGATGCTGGACGTTCACCTTTCGCGTCGTAAGGACGATACAGTAATACAGTATCTACAGATTGGCCTGCCCCACGCTCGGTGGTTTGACGGTCTCACCTCCAATATCTTCCAAACTACACGCCAGTTCGACACTTCCAGCTCTCTGCCGACATGGACGACGACGCCACGCAAGAGCTCGTAAACGCCGTGATGGAGGGCGACCTGGAAGAAGTCCACGCGCTGCTCGAGCAGGGCGCGGACGCGCACTACGTGCTCCCGAACGGCGGCGACACGGCGCTGACGTTTGCGGCGATCGAGGGCGAGGCCGAGATCGTGGGCGTGCTGCTCGCGCACGGCGCCGATGTGGACCACCGCGACGACGACGGCGCGACTGCGCTGATGCTGGCGGCCCAACAGGGCCACGCGGCGGTCGTCGACAAGCTGCTCGCCGCGGGCGCCACGTTACGCGACCACGACCACGACCGCTTCCACACAGCCCGCGGCAGCCTCGCGCTCGTGTTCGCTGCGGCCGAGGGCCACGCGGATGTCGTCCAGCGGCTGCTCGCGGCGGGCGCCGACGTCGACAGCCTCCGCGTGGACGGCTCGGCGCTGCGACTCGCGGCGCAGCACGGGCACACCGAGATCGTCGACATGCTGCGGGCGGCCGGCGCCGAGCCGAACGGCGTGGACGCGGCACTGCTGACGCCGACCGAGGGCCACACGGGCGCAGCCAGCGCCAATGACGACGCGGGAGCGTGATCTTCAAAGTGTTAGCACCACACGGTGTTGGGCACCGCTTCACCCGGATTAAAATGCTCGAATTTGAGCGAAACGAATAGTTAGAATGCAGCTAAAGAGTAAATAGGAGCCTAATGAGGTGTTGTGCTTCTAGGATTTACTACCCTTACACTCCTGAACCCACAAGTGAGACCCTCGGCTCTCCTGGCTGCTGGACGAGCTTCCAGCGCCGCCGATCGCCCCCTCTGCCTCGGCGACGGTCAGGACCACGCAGCTCCAGATCGTAACGTTCGAAGGCGACCTCGCGCGCGTGGAGGAGCAGCACGAAAATCACCACTGACACGACAGTATGCCCGTCTTCGTGTTGCATCGTGCTTCATTGTGCGTCTATCACATACACACGCAGCTTTTAAGTGACTCAAAGTCTCGCTCGCCCGCCAGGCCTTCACGGGGCTGCGGCTTGCACCTCGACGAACGACCACTGGCTCGCGTGGTCCTCGCGGCCGCCGGCGTCCTCGTCGACCTCGGCCGTGAGCACTCGAACCGCAGCAGCGCCCTCGAGCGGCGGTTCTGGATCGCGAAGAAGCCGTCGCCGAGGTCGATCTCGCGCCACGCTGGCCTCATTCCCATTCGAGCTCAAGGCGCACAACCTGGACGTGTGCGACTGGTTCCTCCGCGCCGCGATCAATGGACTGAATAGCAAATCCTGTCTGCCACAACAAGATGTCGACGGTGCGTGCGCCAGCCTGCGCACCGAGGCATTGGCCATGCACGCGGAGCTCAGCGGCAGCTTTGAGCAGGCCATGCGCGCGCTTGCGCGCGCCAAAATGGACCAGGCGCTGGACAAGTTGGAGCGGTTTGTCGTGGCCTGGAACGCGGCCAAGCGCGTCACATTCACGCGCAGCGGCAACGTCGACGCAACTGACGGCATTCCGGGCTGCGCCACGGTCGCCAGCGCCGACGACACGGCCGTGCGCAGGTACATCAACGGATCGCTCGCAGACCAACAGGCTCGCTTCGGCTCGCACACGTGCGTGTTCATGCGGAGCCTGGACGCCACCACTCAGGACGCGATCCTCGACCTCTTTCGGTTTGAAGGTCTCCGGTACGACGCCATCCGCCAGCGGGAGACCCCCCACGCTGTCTGGGACGAGCGGCACAGTCTGCCGGTTTGCCATCTCGCACCGCGTGGCTGTACGGGAGCGCGCCACGCTTGACGCGTACGCGCTCCACTTGGCCGGTACCGAGTTCATCTACTCGCGCCAGAACGTGGACACGCGGGACGCGCAGCGAACGACCGGCACCAACTGGAACGTTGGCGCCTCCGCTGGCGGCATCAGCGTGGGCGTTGGCGGCTCGGTCGCCTCGTCGCTCACCTACAAGCGTCAGCAAACGAGCACTGTGAGCTGCACCAGCAGGGGCTACCGCTGCACCGTCGATATGGCCGTCACACACGATACGCACGCGCACCTGTCGGCCCGCACGATTCGCAGGATCTTGACCCGGGAGGTCGACCACGACGCCGCCTTCTCCGAGAAGATGCCGCTGCGGCTCACGTTCGACGTGCCAATGGATGTTGTCGTGTCGGCCTGGGTCACGACGCCCGTGTCGGACCTGCTCAACCAGCTCCTAGGAGAGCCGTTGGTGAGTTTGCGAAGCGAAGGCGGCAGCGCCCGCATCGGCCACGCGCCGGGAACCAATGCTTTGGTGCTCTCCGACCAGCCGCAGGCCGCGTCCAGCGAGTACGACGTCAGCGCCGTGTTTGGCGCAGCGTTCATCGTCCACCCGCGGCCACTGGACCGTCCAGCGGATGCGCCGTCCAGCCTGGACGGCGCGTTCTACCTGTCGGCGGTCCGGAAGAAGGGCGAGGCATCGGAATACGAGCCGTCTTTGGCTGTCTGGGTCGGCGTGGACACCAGCGGCCGGCTAGTACTCTCCGATACGCGCGAGTGCTTTACACTGCACCGCGATCCCACAACGCCTTTGTGGAGCGTCGCTGCGACGGCTGCCTGTACGCGGCGGCCGCGACGCCCCAACGCGGCTCCGAGCTGATCGTCTCGCGTGCCTACTGCCCGCCCAAGTGAGTATGTAGACAAGGCATACCAGGTCGTCTCCATTCACAAATCATGTATTGATCGTTGTTTTCTTCTCATCGGGCAAACGTCTCGTTTTTCTCGCTGCCACAGACAGGTTGGTTTGGACGTGGCGGACGCGCGGGTGGCTTTGCTTCTAGTGCCTCGCGTCTCCCCGAACGCGTGCGTTCTTTTCTTCGCCCAGGAACGCGCTTACTCGTACTCGAGGATGATCTCGTCGACCTTGAGCGACTCGCCGGCGTTGCGCTTGATCGACTTGATCGTGCCCTTCTTCTCCGAGCGCAGCACGTTCTGCATCTTCATGGCCTCGACGACGCACAGCTCCTGGCCGAGCTCCACGTGGTCGCCCTCCTCCACGGCCACCGACACGAGCATGCCCGGCATCGGGCACAGCAGCAGGTTGGACGTGTCGATCTCGGGCTTGGGCAGCATGTGCTTGGCGTACTGCTGCTCGAGCTCGTTACGCACGACCACGTCGTGGATGCCGCCGTGGAGCTGCAGGCGGAAGCCCTCGGGCAGCACGTCCATGACCTGCGACGCGAGCGCCTTGCCCGCGCCGGCCGCGGCCTTGAATAGCGGCGCGTTCAGCGTCCAGTCCACGTCGCCCACGACGTGCCACGCGCCGTGCGCGTGGAGCAGGTACACGCTCTCGGTGCGGGTCTTGGTCTTCTCGACCTCGAACTCGACGACCACCACGGGCGTGGTCTCGCCGAACGCGCCCTGCGTCGACACGTACAGCGTCTCGCCGATCTGGTCGAGCTTGTTGCGCTGCGCGAGCGTGATGAGCGCGTCGCGCGACGACGCGCCCTCGGTGAGCACGCGGAACTTGGGCGCCACGCCACTGCCACCCGCGCTCACGAGCTCGAGCTCGTCCTCGTGGAGGTCGCCAAAGGTCTTGGCGAAGTTGCTGCTGCGCGAGGCCGCGCCCGTGAGCTGGCGGCTCGCCTGCGCCTTCTGCGCGTGCATGATCGCGCCCACGAGGGTGAGCTCCGTGAGCTCGGCGGGCGAGAGCTTGACGCCCTCAAAGCCCTCCGGGTACTCCTCGGCGATGAACTTGGTCGTGATCTTGCCGCTCACGAAGCGCGGGTGGCGGTACACGTCCTGGAGGAACGAGATGTTGTTACCGGGGCCGCGGATCACGTAGTTGTCCAGCGCCACCTTCATGCGCTCGAGCGCCTCGTGGCGGTCCTTGCCGTGCGTGATGAGCTTGGAGATCATCGGGTCGTAGAACATCGAGATGTCGCTGCCCTCGGTCACACCCGAGTCCACGCGCACGCCCGGCAGGTGCACCGGCTCCTGGTACTTGAGCAGGCGGCCGATGGACGGCAGGAAGCCGCGCAGCGGGTCCTCGGCGTACACGCGGCTCTCCATGGCCCAGCCCTGGATGGGCACGGGGCCGCTCGTGAGGTGGTCCGGCAGCTTGTGGCCGGCGGCCACGCGGATCATCTGCTCCACGAGGTCCACGCCCGAGATGAGCTCCGTGACCGGGTGCTCCACCTGGAGGCGCGTGTTCATCTCCAAAAAGTAGAAGTTCTTGTTCTTGTCGCACAAGAATTCGACCGTGCCGGCCGAGTGGTACCCGACCTTCTCGGCGAGCATGCACGCCTGCTTGCCCATGGCGAGGCGCGTCTCCGGGTCCAGCAGCACGCTCGGCGCCTCCTCGATGACCTTTTGGTTGCGGCGCTGGATCGAGCACTCGCGCTCGGGCAGCGCCACAAAGTGGCCGTGCTTGTCGGCGATGAGCTGGATCTCGATGTGGCGCGGGTCCTCGATGAACTTTTCGATGAACATGCGGTCGTCGCCAAAGCTGCTCGCGGCCTCCTCCTTGGAGAGGCGGAAGCCGATCTTGACCTCGTCGTCGTTGTACGCCACGCGCATGCCCTTGCCGCCGCCGCCGGCTGAGGCCTTGATCATGACCGGGTACCCGATCTCCTGCGCCACCTTGACGGCGTCCTCGGGCGTGTCGATCACGCCCAGAAAGCCCGGGATCGTGTTCACGCCGGCCTCCTTGGCGATGAGCTTGGACTCGATCTTGTCGCCCATGGCCTGGATGGCCGCGTGGCCCGGGCCGATGAACGCCACGCCGATCTCCTCGAGCGCCTCGCAAAAGTCCTTGTTCTCGGACAAAAAGCCGTACCCGGGGTGCACGGCCTGCGCGCCCGTGGCCTTGACGGCCTCGATGATCTTGGGGATGCTCAGGTAGCTCTGCGCCGAGGCCGCCGGGCCCACGCACACGGCCTCGTCCGCCATGCGCACGGCCACCGAGTTGACGTCCGGCTCCGAGTACACCTGCACGGTCTTAATGCCCAGGCGGCGGCACGTGCGGATCACGCGCACGGCGATCTCGCCGCGGTTGGCGATCAAAATCTTGTCGAAAAGCTTCTCGCGGGACGCCACGGAGGAGGCGAAGCGCGACGGCCCAGCGGGAGCGGAAGCGCGCGAGGCCATGAGCGCGCGGCGCGCGGCGACGCCCGCGGACGGCGAGAGGCGGTGGCCGCGCAGGCGGGAGAGCATCGTGGGACAGAGAGAGGGAGAGGGGAAGAGAGACCGACCGCCGGGGGGAAATGGGGGACTGACGAATCCGCCCACCGTGTGTGGTGCGCTTTCTATTCGTCGCCAGGCGCCAGCTGGTTAGGAGGTGTTTTGAACTCATGCGGTTTAAAACAGTGCAGACGAAGCAGTCGCGCGACATTGGGATGGGTAGCGGGAAGTGATGGAAACAGGGTGTTTTAAACACAAGCACGTCAGAGTGGGAGTTGAAGTTGGGCAACGAGCTCCGCCGCCCCAAGTGGGCTTTGAGTCTCACCATCGGGATGACGCACGCCGAGTCGAGCGCGCGCGAACGCGCCAGAACCGCACAAAAGCAGCCACCAAACAAGCGCCACGCCAGCGGCGCCAAGTGACTTGGACTGAGTATGCGAGCCACGCGCCTACAGTACACTCTTGTGTCGGGAGGATTCCTGAAGGCGGTGTCGGAAGAGAAGAACTGTGGCGCGCGTCTATGCCGAGAGCTCCATTCTCCATCCTCCGTGATGGGGCGAAAACCGAGCGAGTGCTTGCAGCGCCCCACACAGCCACGGCGCCGACGAGGAATGGAGGCGGCGAAGGAGCACGGGAGTCGATCAAACACGCTAAGTTCAGGGAGGTCGTTATCTCTGTGGGAGGTGATAATGGCACTACGCTCTAGGATAGGAACACTACTCAGTGGTACAGTGGGCAGAGACAGGCGTCAGTGTGACAAAGAGACGTGAGTGTTGCAGCGACCGTCAGTGTGGCAAAGCGGCGTGAGTGTGGCAGCGTGCCGTCAGTGTGGCATGCAGCGTGAGTGTGACAGCGTGCCGTCAATGTGGCAGCGAGCCGTCAGTGTGGCACCAAGCGTGAGTGTGGCGCCTGAGCGCACGCTATCTTTGGGGTGGATCGGCCTCAGCACCCCACTATCTATTAATATCTAGACCGGATCTCAACCGGGGCAAGGCAAATGCATGTAGGGCTTGATGGGCATTAGTCTCATCAGCGCGATGCCGTTCCCGTTCCCTCCGTGGGGCTACGTCGTAATGGATCTGAACCTCGACGACGGCATTCTCCGTGCTGCCTGCGCCGAAGCGGCTCGAGCTCGGTACCAGTCCGTTTTCCTCGAGGTCGGTGGCGAGGCTGACGATGAGTTTCGTGCTCAAGCTCCCATCACTACAACATCAAGGGCATTAAAAAAGATCCACAAAAACCTCGCCGCGGTGGCGTCCGCTCTGGACCCCAATTAGGCCCCCCTGTGAGTTCGCTTTTCTGAACTCTCGTCCAGGCGGAAAAGATCAAGAGCCGCATCAGGACTACTCGCCCGAGGAATTGTCCGCCGATCGAGATTTCACCGCCAGTATCCCAGCCTCGGCAATTATTTCTTTGATGGATGGTACATGGCTGCGCGTTTACCCAGGGTGCTTCGATTGTGTTGATGGGTCGGCTGGGCAGCTCGTACGTATCCAGCGCGGCCAGTGTCTCATTTTTCGTGCAGA
>JAADWV010000395.1:0-32733 GCA_023336295.1 Pythium folliculosum
AAAAGTCTTCACGTACCCACGACGCGACAGCGGCGTCACGAGCGACTCATACGCTGGCCTGGAAGGGGTTGGTGTGCGAGTCTCACTGATATCACCAGTCTCAGTGATGGTGACTGCGCGCGTCACATGCTCCGACGCAATGATCTCCGGGTTGTGCGTGACAAGAATGACCGTGCGGTGACGAAGCAAGCCAAGCAAACACTTCTGGAAGATCTCGTTCTGGACGATGGCATCGACAGCTGACAATGGCGCGTCCAGAACGTACACGCTGGCGTCACTGTAGCAAGCACGAGCGAGCGCGACGCGAGCCTTTTGTCCTCCAGACAAGTTCACGCCACGCTCGCCGATCTCGGTGCGATCGCCTGCCGGGAGCGACTTGAGGTCGGTGGTCAGCGCGCAGGCCTCGATGACCTTGTCGTATTTTTTGCGGTCGAAGGGTCGGCCGAAGAGGATGTTGTCGCGGACCGTGGCGTGCTGGATCCAGGGCTGCTGCGAACAGTACGTGACGGATCCGCCGACATATGCTGTTCCTGTGGTCTTGACCATGTCACCGAGGAGTGCTGAGCAGAGCGATGACTTTCCACATCCGACGGGTCCGTGGACGACGACGAATTCTCCATCGTGGATCTGGAGGTCGGCGTTGCGCAGGAGTGGCGTGGCGTCCTTGGACCAAGCAAAGGTGGCTTTTTCGAGCGCGACGATGACGTTGTTGTCAATGTAGGCGTCGGCTTGTGGGCTGTTGATGGTGAGGATGGCGTTTGTGTCAAGTTCAGGGAGGGCGAGGAACTCGGTCATGCGTTGCTCGGCAACCTTGGCCTTGACAGCGTACGTGATGAGTTGCGGGATGTTGCGAAGAGGCATTTGGATTAGCTGGAAGAGCGCGATGCTCGTGAAGACCGCGGCCGGGGTGAGCTGCTGATGGAGAACGCCACTGTACACAGCGAACGTCGTGACAGAGATGAAGACTGGTAGTGTCCATGACATCATGCCGTTGATCGCGATGAATCGGATCAGTTCTGTCATCGTCCCCAACTCTTTCAAGCGCACGGCGTTGATCCGCTCCAAAGCTTTGTCTTCCCAAGCGTTGAACTTGACAATCAGGATGGATCTGAAGACTTCGGCCACGATTTTGATTCGCTCATCTTTCCGTCTCATCGTCTCCGAGTACAAGTTCAGGAACCGCACCGACAGGAACCGATTGATGACAAATGTGAGACCGATCACGGCGAAGCCAGCGAGCGAGGCGAGCCCGAGAAGACGGTAGAGCATCACAGCAGCGATCACCACTTGCAATGGGATGATCCACATTTGGTGAAAGTAGATGGCGGCGGTGAGGATCATCTCACAGTCCGACTTGCACAAGTTGGCAATTTCGGCCGACGACTTGAGCTTGCGTGACTCGGAGTTCAGCTTCATCGACTTGTTGTAGATCAAGCTCTTCAGCGTCGCCGTGAAGTCCATGGCAATTGTCGACGCCTCGAAATTCGAGTAGCTGGTGGCGAGCACCTGGAGTACCTGGGTCATGAGCAGGCCGAAGAGCCACAGAGCGAGGTCGTTGGTATCAGACTGTCCAGTCGCGAGCTGGGTGACGACGTGGTTCAGCACGATCGGTCCCGCAAAAGTCGCAGCCGTCGCAACAAGCAACGCGACGCCCATGAGCACGACGCGACAGCCAAACGAGCTCATGAACGCGCGCGGGATCGAGCGGATGCGGTCGAAAGCGTCGACGAACGAGGCCGTCACAACAGCACTCTGGTGCTGGTGCTGCAGTGGCCACACGTCGTGTTCGTCGAGCTGTTTCTCGTTGCCGAGTGCCATGATCGGCGTAACCCATCCCAAGGACCGTCGCGAGAGCCAGGAGGCTGTCGTTAGCGGATGCACAGCCACCGTGGGCGTCGACGAGCCGTTGAACGTTGCGTACTTGCCAGCACTCTCCTTCATGCTGCTTTGACTGGAATGAAGCAACGTCGCGAATGAGCCGTTGAGGTGGAAGGGTCATCTCACGTGGAGAGACCAAACCGTGAGCTCAGCCCATGACGAGTCGCTGCCCGTCTTTGTCGTGTCGGCGGCCAGGGTCCACCGGCATTTTCTCCACGTCAGCCCGTCACCACACACATCACGTTCCCTAGGCTGGAGACCTCCAGCATGCCGAGGGAAACTTGTGGCGGACGAGTCAACCAAGAGTGAATGTAAACTACCAGCACTCACAATTGGGTGGGCTGATTGATTGGGATGTGCTCAGATGCCGCGACGGTGGCGTCTCCCAAGCCTCTTCAGGATTCCTGTCAGGAAGCCAAGGCCAGGGATGACAGAGAAAGGGAGGCAGACCTGTTCAACTCTGAAGTGCTCTATTGAGTAAGGTATTTTTCCAGGGTGTTGCATATCCCGGGTCGGTCACAGCTCAAACTCTTCGTCGTGGATGTCAAAGCAGCTCGCGTCGATGGCAGCGACGGCTTGCTCGGTGGCCCGCTTGAGCGCCTCAGGCCCGGAAATAAACACGCCGACGGTCCTCGCCAACACGTCGGAAGCTCGGCTCTCAATCCGACTCACGATCAAATCCGCGTGGACCTTCGCCATCGCCCTGTTCATATCGGGACGTTGGCCAACTGCGACGTCGTACTCGGCGAGCAAGTCTCTGTACGTGGTGATGTCGCTCGAAGGCAACGCAGTTCGCCAGGCAGCCTTCTTGTGGGTGTCGATGATCTGCACGCTCGCGCCATTCGGCAGCTCCACTGTCTTGTCCGTCGACCGCAGGCGCACGACCAGTTTCTCCACGAGGATGAAGAGGTACGCGATCGGCGCGATCGCGAACATGACCATGCAGTCCACAAGGTTCTGCACCGGCCAGTACTGCGACTTGGCGCCGTGGTCCATGAGCACGCCGCCGTCGAAGTCGAGGTACATGATCGCGGCGGCGCTGGCGACGATGACCGTGGCGAACAGCACGGCGCGGTACGTTCGGTCGCGGAGCGGCTCGGCGAACGGACACGTACGTGGTCGGTCCAACGTGGGCTTCTCGATAGATGGGGCGTGCTGGCCAGTGAAGACCGTTGACTGGCGACAGTGTACAAGACGCTTGTTCAGCATCTCCTCGCTCGGCGCTCTCGTCAAGTAAAAGTCGAAGGAGAACAGCTCGCGGGTCTGCTCACAAGCACGCAGCGTCAGGAGCACCGGATGGATCTCTTCCAGCAGAGCGAGCTCGCGGAACGTGAACACGAAGTGGATGCGGCTCTTGCGGGGCCACACTGGCTGGGCAGCGCTCGGTAAACCCGCCGCGGTCACGCGGGCTGCAATGTCTTCCAGTATCGCAAACAGCGGCGTCACGCCAATGCCGCCACCTATCAGGCACAGCGTCGCGTACTGATCGTACGACTCGAGCGACGCGCCGTAGTAGCCGTCGATGAACACTGTCGGTTGCTCGTGCTTCGTGGCGCACTCGTCCGCGTACTTGACGAGGTCGTCGGTCCAGTCGCCGAGCGACTTGAGCCAGATCGTGAACGTCGAGTCGCTGGCGCGCGGCGACGAGCCGATCGTGAACGCGTGCCACTGCCACTTGGAGATCGCGGGCACGTTCATGTACACAAACTGGCCGACTTCGAAGTCGCCGCCGCGCTGCGTGGACCGCGTGACCACGACCTTGAGGATGCCGTCGCCCAGCACGGCGCACTCTTCGATGGGCACGGGTGTCAGCGCGTTCGTGCTGCCGACGACGCGGTCGACGAGGTAGATCGTGAAGGTCGGGAGCAGCCACCAGGCGATCATGTTCCAGTGGAGCACGGCGAAGATCACCGCCGGCACGAATGTGTAGTGCGCGTAGTAGAAGGTCTCGTACATGTTGCGGCGGACCCACGGCAGCGACGTCGCGCCTAAAACGAGCATGAAGAGCAGCGAGATCTCGCCAAAGACGTTGAACCACGCCGGGTACCCCTTGGAGTAGTAGTCGAGCGAGCAGTCGAAGCACGGCATGGCCTGGTCCCAGAGCTGGCCGTTGTGGTACCAGATCGGGTAGAACGGCAACCCGTGGCCGACGGCCGTGACCAGCGTCGCGACGCCCAGCCAGCGGTGGAACTTCATGCCGTTGGCGTACGAGATGCCCAGAAACTCCATCCAGGCGCTGCTGCGCGTCGCCGGCAGGAAGAGCAGCGCCATGTTGAACACGCAGCTGTAACCGAACACGATGCCCAGCAGCTGCAGCGTCGTGTACACCGTGTAGAGCTCGCCCGGCAGCGGGTAGTAGTGGCCCATGCAGACCCAGCTGACGACGAACAAGACGAGGTTGCCGCCCAGCAGGAACGCCAGGAACGCGAGCTCGCCCACGCTGAACGACTCGAGCCACGGCACGTGCGCGAGCCGCGCCGGCTTGCGGCGCAGCACCACACCGAGGCGCAGCACGTGGCGCGACACGATGCGATGCAGGTTCTGCGGCCCGCGCATGGCCTCGAGCGCGACTGTGCCCACGGCGAAGGGCACGACGCCGAAGAGAAACAAGAACGTGGGGCGCCCCATGTCGAGGTACTTCTTGGGCTCGCCACCGGGCGTCGTCGCTGGCTCGGTCCACCAGTCGGCCAGGCGGTCCAGGAACACGAGCTGCACGGGCGCCGCCGCGAACAGCATGTACGCGCCGACGTACACGACCATGGACGCGACCACCACGAGCTGCAGCACCTGGAAGCGCCACGAAGAGGAGAAGGCGTCGGCGTCAGCAGCCACGCGCGCCGCTGGCAGCGCCGTCGATGTCGTGTGGTAGTCGCTGTGGTTGGCCGCTGGCGACTTGGGTCGGTGCTGCGTCTGCGAGCTGAGCAGCGGCTCGGCCTCGTGGCCCGTGGCGGTGTCGTTGGCCGCGGCGATCGCGACCATGGCTGGCTACTTGTGAGGAGTGTGAGCAAGCCGTGACCGCTAAAAGCGAATGTGGGTGGGCAAGAACTGAAAGCGGAATGAGGAGCCGCGTCGTCGCCGTCGGACTTCCTCGCTCGGGATGACTGCACGTTGGCTTAGTCACCGACGACGGGGGCCGCTCGGATCCGCCTCGCCGCGCGACCTCCCGCTTGCCACGCTGGCAGAAATCGACGAAGCGGCGGCGCGCAAAGCGAACAGGTCGCTTTGACTCGCGAGTGGTATCGGAGACCTTGGTGGTGGACCCACACTCCGAGATTCGCTGGTGGGCGGAGTCGAGTGTAGCTGTCGAGAGCCAATCAGCGTCCAGGGCGCGTGCCTGCCACGCGCCTCCTCGCGAGACTGATGAAAAGAGATGCTGAAGTGATGCAACAAGAGATGACCAGAGAATGACACGCACTCCCGCGCACTTCAACATCGCCACACCAAGACCAATCCGAGTCGACAGATCGATCCACTTGGCGTTGCCACTGTGGAGTGAGAGCAGATCCGACCGTCCAAGCAAAGAACACTCACAAGTCACCAGCGGTGCAGCGGCGGCCGATCTCATCCCATCCTGGGTGCTATAAGGCCATTCAAACGCGTCTCGCGGCCGTACGATGGGCCTCCACTGCCGCGAAGCGGAGAAAGCAACCCGCCATTGGTGGCCACCGCCTCCATTCCCCCACGCACCCCGTGCCAAGACCCTCCGTGCCACGCTGGCACTAACGTCCACCGTGTTCTGGCACTGCCTCCAACTCGTGCACCGTGATCAGCCACATTCACGCCCACACGTCACAGATCCAATGTAGCCATTCCATTATCGCAACATTTTCAATATCGAACTTTTTCCCTCAGCGTGCTCTCGTTTCCTAATATTCGACAAAATTTATGCCACCACAATACAAGCCCCTGGCCACCATCCTACGTGGCACAAGTGCCATCCCCACCAAACGCCCTTCAACTGCCACTAGCGCTGCGCGTGCAAGGACGTCTCTACGGTCTGAAATTAGAAGGACTGATGGCCATCGCATCGAACCTCGCGGCGGCGCTCGCCGTGGCGCTGCTGGCGGCCTGCGCGGCGCTCTGGGCGGACCTGGACGCGCTCCGCGCGCTGCGCGACGCGTGGCTCTCGTCGGCCGCGTCCTCAGCGCGCGAGGAGCCGCCGCAGGCGCTCGATTTTGCCGCGCTCCGTGCGCACTCGGCGCGGCTCTCGGAGCGCGCGCTACGCTGGGGGACGTACCGCCCGGGGCTCTACCACGGCGTGCGGTCGCGTACGTATCCGTACGCGGTGTCGGCGGGGCTGCTCTGGGGCTCCTCGCACGAGGACGCGTCGCAGCTGCGCCACGCGTGCCGCCAGGAGGACCGGCTCGAGAGCTACGGCTGGCGCCACCACGACGGGCGCCGCTACGGCTGGCAGACCATCGACGATCAGTTCAACCGCGTGGCGCTGCACACGCACTACGTGCGGCTCGAGGCGCAGCGCGGCTGGGGCTCGCGCTTCAGCGCCGCGCCGCTCACGCCCCAGGACGCGCGGCTCAAGCAGGTAGATGAGACCAAGCTCTCGCTCTTCTTCTACGTGGACCTGGGCTGCGGCGACGAGACGCTCGGCGACGCGTGCCGCCGCAAGCTCATGAACCTCGTGGACGTGGCGCTCGAGCCCACGGCGCCCGCGCCCTGTGGAGGTGATGGGGATGAGGACTTTCTGTGCTCGGCCGCGCGCTTCGAGAGCGAGGGTGTGGACGAGGTCCACGCGCAGGGCGAGGCCGGCGACGCGCCGCTCGCGTTTTCGCTGCTCGCGCAGCTGCGCACGCGTGCCGGCGGCAGCGCCGTGCGCCAGGCCGAGCTGCGCTACGCCGGACTCAAGGACGCCAACGTGCTGACCGTGAAAGACCGCCTCGTGGCGCTCGCGACGCGCGCGTCGCCGCAAGACGAGGACGCCGAGATCACGCTGGACAACACGATCGAAGAGGAGAGCACGCTGCTGGTGATCCAGGCGATCGTCGAGTTCGACGCGCGCGAGGGCGCCGTGGCGCGCGGCGACATTGAGCTCGACTTGGTGTTTCAGGAGCGCGGCAACGGCAACGACGACGACGACAACGACGAGCTCTCGCCGCGTGCGATGCGTGCGCTCGTGGACGCCACGATCCCGAAGTTCCGGGCCGACTTTGAGCACAAGTTCACGGACGCGTTCGAGCTGTCGGCGGCCGCGAGCGGCCTCAACGAGAGCGAGCTCGCGTTCGCGCAGGCCGCGTTCAGCAACCTCATGGGCGGCACGGGCTTCTTCTACGGCCGCTCGCTCGTGCAACACGACCCGGCGGACCCGACGGTCGTGGAGGAGATGCCGCCCAAGCCGCTGTTCACGGGCGTGCCCTCGCGGTCGTTCTTCCCGCGCGGCTTTCTTTGGGACGACGGCTTCCACCAGCTCGGCGTGAGCACGTTCGACGAGGAGATCACGCAGGACGTGCTGGTCCACTGGCTCGGGCTCATGGAGGAGGACGGCTACATCGCGCGCGAGCAGATCTTGGGCGAGACGGCGCGTCGCCGCGTGCCGCGCGAGTTCCTCGTGCAGCACGTCGAGCACGCCAACCCGCCGACTCTGCTGCTCGCGCTCGAGAAGCTCGTATCCCAGTGGCGCGCGCGCGGACGCCTCAGCGACGACCAGACGGCGTTCCTGCGGCTCGTGTTCCCGTTCCTGGACCGTTGGTACACGTGGTTCGCGGCCACGCAGCAGGGCCCCCTAGTGGACGAGGACGTGGCGACCATGCGCTGGCGCGGCCGCCGCGCCGACGACGGCAAGCTCATCGCGAACACGCTCTCGTCCGGGCTGGACGACTACCCGCGCGCCTCGACGCCCAGCGCGCTCGAGATGCACGTGGACCTGCTGTGCTGGATGATCAAAGCCAGCGGCATCCTGGTGTCGCTCGGCGAGCAGATCGGCGTGGACGCGGTCCGCGTGGCCGAGCTGGCCCACGACAAGTCGCGGTTCCTCGTGGCGCTGGACGCGGTCCACTGGAGCGAGGAGCACCAGTCGTTCTTCGACGTGGGCGAGCACAGTGAGCTCGGCCACATCGAGCAGCAGGTCGTCGTGCGGTGCCGCGACGAAGCGACGGGCGAGACCGCGGACACGACTGCCACGTACGCGCAGCTCGAGCACCAGCAGGTCCAGTGCCCGCCCACGCACCCGCGGTACCTGTTCCCGCTGGGCGACGGCCAAGGAGGACTCAAGATGCAGCCCGTGTTCGTCGCCGACTCGCCCACGCAGCTCCAGCACGTGCGCCACATTGGCTACGTGAGCCTCTTCCCGCTGCTGCTCGAGGTGCTGCCAGCCGACTCGCCCAAGCTCGAGGCGCTGCTGGACCAGCTCGCAAGTCCGGAGCACCTGTGGTCCCCGTTTGGGCTGCGGTCGCTGTCCACGCGCGACCTGCTCTACGAGCAGGAGAACGCGCACGGCGACAACCCGTACTGGCGCGGCTCGATCTGGATCAACCTCAACTACCTCGCGGTCAAGGCGCTCCACCACTACGGCGGCGTCCCGGGCCCGTACCAGCAGCGCGCGCAAGAGATATACGCAGCGCTGCGCGCGAACGTCGTGGCCACGATCCAGGGCGAGTACGCGCGCACGGGCTACCTCTGGGAGCAGTACAGCGGGCACATCTACGCCGAGGCGCAGTACGGCCGCGGCCAGCGGTGCCACCCGTTCGCCGGCTGGACCGCGCTCGTGGTGAACATCATGGCCGAGAAGTACTAGGCAGGTAGTAAGAACAGACCGTGTACGTGTGTCTGTGCGTGTAGAAAGAGAAAGAGAAAGAGAAAGAGAGAAGAAAGGAAGACAACGAAACACAAAGCAAAACAAAAACAAAGAGGGTGACTTCTATCATACACTTAGTTACGTGGACATGACACTGGTATACCATTTTACGTTCGGTAGTTGGCGGGGCACTTGAGCGGGTCGCGGGCCTGCTCGAGGCAGTCGAGCGTGGCGTCCTCGCTCTCGACCTCCGCGTCGTCCGGACTCGCCGGGCGGGCCCCGCGGCCACGGGGGCTGTTGTCCGGGGGCAGCGCGTGGAGCTTTGCGAGCAGAAACGACGCGTCCGGGCTGGAGATCTGGATCGAGAGCTGATACGCGACCAGCGCCAGCACCGTCGAGAGCATCGCGAGCCGGAACGACGCGCCGTAGTGGACCACGAGCTGCAGCACGGCGACGGCGCCGGCGTCGGTCATGTACATGGCGTAGGCGGCCCACTCGACGACCACGAGCGCGCCCAGCGCGGCGTGCGCGAGCGTCGCGAAGCCGGCACTGGATTCCAGTGAGCGCCACCGCGCGAGCGTGGCCAGCGAGAAGAGCACGCTGCAGAAGCCCAGCAGCTGCCACAGCAGCGCCGAGTACAGGCAGGTCTCCAGCACCACGAGGCAGAGCATGGACTGCGCGCCTTGGAGCAGCCACGCGCCGTCCGCGCGGGAGGTGGGTGTGGCGGCCACGCACCAGCTGGAGGTGGCCGCGCGGAGCCGGTTGCTGGCCGTGGCCGCGCGGAGCTGCGCGTCGCCGAGCCCGGCGGCCGCGAGCGCCGTGAGGTTGAACGAAGCGGCCGCGTCCGCGCGGTCGTCGGCCGTCTGCGAGAGCAGCAGCGCGTACGCGCGGCAGTCGCTCGAGCCGTTGGCGGCGTCCAGACAGAACTCGTTGGGCGAGAACGTGAGCCGCACGAGCAGCTCACTGGATGAGGGGTCGCTGGATGCCGGGTCGCTGGACACGAGGTCTCTGGACGCGAGCGTGGCCCAGTCCGGGGGCTCGACGACGCTCCAGGCGCGCAGCGAGGATGCGCGCAGCGCCAGCGCGAAGGCCGAGACGTTGAAGAGCAGTCGCAGCACGAAGAGGCTCTGCATGTGAGCTGAGTTCGCTGGACGGCGAGCGGTCGGATCCCGAGATGGAGGGTGAAATCCGGAGACTGGACGTGTTCTCTAACGGTGTAGGGACGACGGGAACATTCCGATTGTGGCAACTGTTCCGCGAGGACAGAATGATCGGAGCTTAGACCGAGGAAAGCCGGACAGCGCCGTGGCAGCAGCTGCAGCGTGCGTGGCGCACCGAGCGCGGCACTCGGTCGCGTCGCATTTGGCCCAGAGGACGATGGCAGCGATAACACGGCCAGATGCTGTGGCGTTGTGGAGGTGTGGGGGATTCGTCCGCGTGGCTTGAAGCGTTGCAAAGTTCGGACAGCATGGATTGGTTAAAAATAATCGTCTAGCCAATCAAATCACTTTAGCGCTAATAGCTTCTCCGTTTTGGCCAATGAAAATCGATCAAAGATGCCCTGGCAAACCTACCCCTTGTTGATGTTGAGTCCGGACACTAGCGGAATGAGCGTCGAACTGTGGCTCCATGACCCATGCAGGCATGGGTCATGGACCTACGTGCTACTACTAGTACCGGTACTGGGAATAGTTCGGCTGATAGCAGTGAGAGGCATGCGCCCATCGTCTCATGCACTGCTGATATGGATCGGAGGACGGGACTTCTCATATTGGCTTCACTTCGTTGGGCGACGTACAGTGTAGTGGTATAGATTCAATCGCTTGAGTGGCATGGCATCCTCCCGCGTGGAAACGGATTCGATATCGCATCTTAACCTGACGCACCCTCACGCTTGAGAGTCTAGTTTCAGGCCAACTCAGGCTTGAAGAGCTAGTACGATGGTCCATGCCGCCCCTCGTGGCACGAGTCGTGCGTGGAGAGCTGGGTGAGCCACTGAACTTCAGTGGCTGAAGTCCCCGGCGCGGGAAGATCCAACGGCTTCAGGCGCTGAGGCAAGCGGGCGGGCAGACGCAGCGCCGTCCGTGATAACTTGGAATGTGGTTGTGCGTGTGACTCAGCTGGCAACGAACTGAATGGGCAGAGCGTACACCTTGCTCGGGAAGTGTCCAGTGAGCAGAGGCAACTGCCTGTTCGTGCTAAAGCTCATCTTGCCATACCGTAAGAGCCTTGTCTAAGTAGGAATTCCACCCGGTTTTTCGCACCTGGGTTTTTGCCGAATGTGACACGAATGTTGCGACAAAAAGCTAGGTACATACCTGTTTTGACTGGTTTTTTCCAGCCGAGATATCCACCCTCGGAGGGTGGATATTTGGCCGTCCACCTGGCTTTTTGCCACTTTTAGGTATAGTGACAGTCATTTCAGCGGGGTTGAAGCTGATGATGGGAGTTTAACCCATCACAATCGATATTCTGTCGCTCATAATAGAATATCCAGGTGCTTTCATTTGGACATCGCGCTTGTTTTTTTGCCTCTGTTTTTCATCTGGGCACAGGAAAGCCAGGTGCCGGAATTCCAAGTGAATTTGCGTTTGGACAAGGCTCTAAAGCAGTCGTGTCTCACGGCGTACGGTACTGCGACTCGAACCGCAGTGCTCCAATCTTGAAGCGAGCAGTTTGCCGGAAGGCGGTGAGTGGATGAAGGCGGCCTCAATGAGAGTCTCATTGAGACGCTATGCCGGCGCTGAGGCCGCGAAGGCGCCTTCAATGAACGTGGTGATAGCCCCTCCGCAATATTCTGTCTGGGTCTGGCACGGGTGCGAAACACAGGCTTCAGGCGGGCAGCCTTGCTGGTGGTGGTAGGTCTGTCTGTAGCGCATTTTCCCGGCCAGCCACCAACAGCGCTCTGCGAAAAACGAAAGAACCGATCTTTCACCGGTATTTAGATCGGTTTAAGCGCTCTTGGATTTTTCCGTGGAGCGACTTGGCGCATGGTGATTCGCCCCCCACTCATCTGATTCGTGGGTGCAGCAGCGGCCAGCGCCTCGGATGCCTTCAAACAGTTGGGACCTCGGTTCGCGGGGCAGAGACTCGACTCGCCCGAAGAGAAAATGCGAGAACGCCGGACGTCGTGGCGGAGTGGCCTCCCTCCCCGCGGCCTGTGATGCCATTCCGAGATTTGCGTTGCGACAGACAAGCGCACAAGACAACCAGCCAAAGATGAAGTGGACCGCGATCGCGTGCGTGGCCGTGGCGGCGCTGAGCGCCGCGGACGCCGCCGAGACCTGCGTGGCCAACTGCACGGAGATCTACAAGCCCGTGTGCGGTTCGGACGGCAAGACGTACGAGAACCAGTGCGCGTTCGACTACAAGAAGTGCTCGACCAAGAACGAGACGCTCAAGGTGGTCGCCGTGGGCGAGTGCCCCGCAGGCGCGTCGGGCGCCGGCTCGGCCGGCGGCGGCATCGTCGGCTCGGACTGCGCCAAGGGCTGCCCCAAGATCATGATGCCCGTGTGCGGCTCGGACGGCAAGACCTACAGCAACGAGTGCGAGCTCAACAACGGCAAGTGCACCAACTCGAAGCTCACGCTCAAGGCCAAGGGCGAGTGTGGCTCGAGCTCGGGCAGCGCCGCCGGCGAGTGCGGCAAGACGATGTGCCCCATGGACTACGCGCCCGTGTGCGGCTCGGACGGCAACACCTACTCGAACGAGTGCAAGCTCAAGGTCGAGCAGTGCAAGACGCCGTCGCTGACGCAGGTGAGCACGGGCGAGTGCGGACCCAAGTCCAAGATGGGCAGCGTCGGCGGCGAGGCCAGCGCCGGCGGCGGCAAGGCCGACTCGAACGCGGCGACGTCGTCGCCCACCGTGCCCACGCCCGCCCCGACCAAGAGCGCCGCCACTGGCGTCTCGATAAAGCTGGCCGCGTCCGTGCTGGTCGCGGCGGTCGCCTCTGCTCTCCTCTAATACCACATCTTTTGAGCCCTTCGGGGACCGCATATCTACACTAGCCTCTACATGTAGTACATCCGAACCCGTAAAGGGGTCCTTGAATATCAACCGCGACACCATGATGAAACTCTTCTCGTGTACCGGTACTGTTTGTTTGGGTTTGTTCCTCCAGCGGATCACTTGAAGAGCTTGGTGCGGATGGGTTCACCGTCCCTAAAACAGAGCTTCAAAAAAAATCGGCAACTAAATATCTGATTAGGCGGCCAGCTGGGTTCAAGGTTACAGCGCGACGCGCCAGCCCGAAGGCAATAACTGCGCGACTGACCGTCAGACCAGAATCGGAAAAACAAGCGAGACCCACACGAAGATGACCGGTCGTCGGAGGGTTCTCGCGCTCGCGGCGGCGGCGCTGGTCTCGTGCCTGGCGGCGCCGGCAGCGCGCGCGGCCGAGTGCGCCAAGACGTGTCCGCAGATCTACGCGCCCGTGTGCGCGTCCAGCGGCAAGACCTTTAGCAGCGAGTGCGCGTTCAAGATCGAAAAGTGCCGCACCAACGACGCCGCGCTCACGATCGTCAAGACCGGCGAGTGCACGCCCAGCGCCGACACCGAAAACGGTGGTACCGGCAATGGCAATGCCAGCGGCACGCCCGAGTGCATCAAGGAATTTGCGTGCCTGGACGTGGAGGACCCGGTGTGCGGCTCGAACGGCGTCACGTACACCAACGCATGCGTGCTCAAGAAGGCGCAGTGCGTGGACAAGTCGATTCAGAAGGCCTCGGAAGGCGCCTGCAAGAAGGACACGACCTCGGCACCGCCCTCCACCTCGCCTTCCTCCTCGGCCAGTGGCGATGGCAGCAGCGCCATCGACGGCAGCGTCGGCGCCGACAGCGACGCGGTCTGCTCGCAGATCTGCACGAAAGAGATCGACTACGTGTGCGGCTCGGACGGCGTCTCGTACGCGAACGCGTGCCTGCTCGAGCACGAGAAGGCGTGCCGGTCGCCCACGCTCACCAAGGCTCGCGACGGCAATTGCGACGGCTCCGACAACACAGCGGCGTCGCCATCGACGACGACCCAGCCGCCTGCGAAAAGCGACGCCACGGCTCGCTGGGGCACGGCCGTGGCTTTCGCATGCAGCCTCGCCGCTGCTGCTGCGACCGCGTGAATGCATCATGCATGCCCTACCGGTACCGTAGGAGAAACGCACAAATCAGAACCGAGTTTCTGTTGCACCCATGTTGCAGTTCGGTAGCGCGTTTCCTATTTCCTAAATTTTGGGATTCCCTTCCTCCTCCCCTCTCGCTCAGAATCAGAACTCCACACTTGCCAACGAAGTGCCGAAGTGCCATCCAAGAAATCGGGCCGTTGGGTAATGCCAAGCCAGCTGGTGCCTTGAACTTGACCGATGCGCACGAGAGACGGGCCAGGGTCAGCAGGTCCAAAGACGCAGCTTGAGAACGGAACGCAAGTTCACTTCCAGAACAGTTCCAGAACCCTCATCGACGACCCATAATAATGAAGCTCGCGCTCGTGCTGTCGGTCTCGCTCTCGTGCGTCGCGGCGCTCACGCTGCCCGAGTGCGCCGAGAACTTCCAGTGTCTCGCGGTGTTCGAGCCGGTCTGCGGCTCCAACGGCGTCACCTACAGCAACAACTGCGAGCTCAAGAAGGCGCAGTGCAAGGACAGCTCGGTCACCAAGCGCGGCGACGGCGAGTGCACGGCCAGCGACAAGCCCACGACGACGGCGCCGCCCGCGACCACGACCGCCCCGGGCGCGACCACGACCGCCCCGGGCGCGACCACGGCGGCGCCCGGCGCGACGCCGAGCACGACTGCGCCGGCCGACGCGACGCCCCCGCCCAGCAAGGGCTCGAGCGACGGCGACAACGACGACGACTCGGCGGCCGGCAGCAAGAGCGACCCGCAGGAGACCAGCCCGTCGGTGGCCACCACCGCGCCGTCGACCGCGACCAAGGCGCCCGTGCCGGCGCCCACCAAGAGCAACGCCGCGCCGCTGTTCGCCGTCGGCGCTTCGGCCGTCGCGGCCTGGGTCATCGCGGCCTTGCTGTAATCCATTGGCCCAAATACATGTCTTTGTATGACCATCGTCCATGAAGGAGAGATTTACGTCTCTCCGAGTAAAGTTCAATGCGATATACTAGTATACCGTTACCGTATCCTCCACCAAACACGGCAGTGCCGATGCATGGCTTGCTCGAGCACTCTCGACAAACGGCCACGCCACCTCACCATGCATCACGCCGTGGGACAATGATCTCTGTGGCAGGCGCATGTCCGCACAATGTGGATGTGACCACTGGATCTAGTGACTACGGGTCGTGCTTCGTGTGAGGCGTTGCATGTGCTGACTGTACCGATGCAGTGCAGTACTGTGATATGAGCGATCGGAGGCGGGATGCGTCGCATCCGATGCGAGGCGCGCGTAGAAGGATAAAACCCTCAGAACAGCGTCAGGCACCCGAGGAGAAGCACGCATCCACGATACCGGTACCGGTATTACTATCACGCAAAGCAGCACGCTCACAGCTTCGCCTGCCACACAACGTGGATACTGCGGCGTTGAAGGTACGCACGTGCGTGCCATGCCTTCACCGCGCGATACTCCCCTTTAGTCGCCTGTACATCTCCACTTACTGCCTCCTGCCGACGGATGAGCTCTCAAACAGTGCCGCGCCCCGTCCACACGTTCCACTAGATACTCCTCGCTGAGCTGCTGCCGCCAATTTTTCGTGCTGCCTAGCGCACGACGCGACTCCGGAAGTCTTGGGTCGAGGCCCTAAGATGATGCCACGAGAGAGCACGTGCCTTGAAGCGCAGAATTAGCATTAGTCACCCCGAACACACCCAAAGGTGCCACCGCACCGCTCACTCTAGGAAAAGGATCCCACGAGCAAGTATATTCCTTCCACGGTCTCCTATATTCCATTCAGCCGCATCAACCATGAAGTGTGTCTCGCTCGCTGTTCTCGCTCTCGCGACCCTGGGCGTCGTCGAGGCGTCCTCGGGCAGCGGCAGCGGCACGGAGCCGCCGATCGTGTGCCCCGCGATCGGTTGCTCGAGTGAGAACCCGAAGGACCCGGTGTGCGGCACCGACGGCGTTACGTACGAGAACTCGTGCGAGCTCTCGATCGCGTGCAAGAGGGTCAAACCGGAGCTGGCCTACAAGGGTCCGTGCTCCACGACGGGCAGCGGCTCCGGTAGCGCCAAGCCACCGACCAACGGCACTGAGGAGGCCGGACCGACGGCTCCGAAGGTGCCGGCGCCGGCGCCGTCGCGCACCATGAGCGGCGCCAACTCGCTCGTCGTCTCTGCCGGGCTCTCAGCTGCCGCGGTGGTGGTCACGGTCGCGGCGCTCATGTAATGGGCGTGTCCAGAGACCCACCGTTGGGGGGAGAAGGCGAGTCTCGACTCCAGTAAGGGCGAGAGGAACCACGCTTTCAATATAGATCCAAGAATGAACGACTGGATTTTTTAGTCAGGCTGGCTTGATCGGTACCGATACGGTATCGGTGGGCGCAAGGGAACGCGGCTATTGTAGATATTTTGCGTGCGAGGCGCATTTCCCCCACACAGTTGTGGCCTTCGTGGCTTCACAACACACTTCCGTTTGGAAGCCACACCCTGTGGCGTCTCATTTTCCTTTTTGTGGATCAATAAAAATCTCACTGGAATGAGTGGGAGGGAAGACGAACCTTCAGTGGGTCCAGACTGGGGACAAATCTCGACGAAAAATCTCGGGGGCAACTGAGCGGTGGGGAACGCGGCTCTAAAGACCCAGCTTCTGGCCCAACGGCACGCCCCGAGCCGTTGCGTCGTGCGCCTGATTTCTCTCTGTGTATCAATCTCTCTCTGCGTGGAAACAAACACTCGCACCCGATATGTACTGTACCCACAGCGCGCTGGGCCTCGGCTTCGCTCGCTCATTCTCCTACGTCCCACGGAGCCCACACACCACCACCACCACCACCAAGCACACCAACAGCGATGCAGCTCACCAAGACCTTCGCGATCGCCGCCACCGTCGCCGTCTCTTCGTGCGCGGCGCTCTCGCCCGAGTGCCGCGAGCTCTGGGACCTGCCATCGGGCGAGGTGTGCGCGTCCAACGGCCGCACGTACAACAACTACTGCGAGGTCGAGTATGAGAACGCCAAGACGGGTAACGCAAGCCTCAAGGTCGTCCACACGGGCCGCTGCGGCGCGAATGAGACCGCTAAGGCCAACGCGAGCGCCCAGGCCTCGGAGAACGTCGAGGTCACGGCCGCGACTGTGCGCAGCAACACCTTGGAGAACGGACCCGCAGCGCTCTGGGCCGTCGCCACCTCGGCGCTCGCGGCCGTCACGTTCGCGGCGCTGATCTAACTAACCCCCCAAGCGGCCATGTCTGCCAGTGTACTAGAAACTCCTCATGTATCCACAAGTGTACCATAAAATAGCAAGCGGCCTGATGACCATGTTACACATTCCTTGCTCTCATTGCACCTCATTGGCATCTGCATCAATAGGGTATGTGTTTGTATAGTCTAATGAAACAACAACGAAAACATTTCATTATCGGTTTAAGGAGGTATGTCCTTTGAAGAAGGCTCTATTGAGTCGGGAACTCACCCGCCCAGGCCATACACCGCCAGTTGGCGATGCCTCTCTCTGGCTTCCTGTCAATCGGACAGACGTTCAGACCGACAGATCCGCGGTCTATCTCTCCTCTCTGGTCCTCGCTCTCGCATGTTGTCAGTCAGTCACACTCCCTCCTTAGCAGAGACCGCCGTCCCCCACCCAGCACCACCATGAAGCCCGCTCGCCTCGCGCTCGCGCTCTCGGCCGTCGTCGCCGCCGCCGCCGCGCAGCAGGAGTGCAAGGACCTCGCCAACTTCGAGTGCCCGGCCTCCGAGTGCGCGCCCACGTGCGGCTCGGACGGCCGCACGTACAGCACGCCGTGCCACCTCTGGTTCGCGCAGTGCACGAACGCCACGCTGACCAAGGCTGGCCGCGGCGTGTGCCCGGGCGAGGTCCACTGGGACATTGAGGCCTGCGCGTACGCGGCCGGCACGGACCCCAAGCCGCCCAAGAAGGGGCCTATCGAGCGCGACGTGACCGACTCGAGCGAGAACCGCAGCCCGGAGCCGTCCACCGCGGCGCCCGCGACGACCACGGCGGCGCCGGCCACGCGCCGCATCGACCCGCTCGCCGGCTCGAGCTCGCGCGTGGCGGATGAGACGACCACGACGCCTGCGATGACTACGGCCGCGGTGTCAGCCAACAGCGCGGCGCCCGTGCCGGCGCCCACCACGAGCGGCGCCGCGGGCGAGGTCACGGCCGCGTGACTCGCTCTGGCGGTCGCGGCGGCGGCCCACTAGACTCTTGATTTTCCCGAATACACCGGACCCCCGTTTTGCCATCCACAGAGAGACTCTCGTGATGAACGCGGCGCGCTTTTTCCAGGTGCAAAAGCCCGCTCCACCCACTGTATCCAAACGCCTTGACGGCCGTGTCGCACCGCGCGGCCAGTGGACTCTTTCGATCTTTGTTGCTGTCGTGGCCACCACGTTCTCCCGTACTGTACGAGTGTCCTACGCCGCCGCTGTGGGAGTCCCAGCCTGGGACCCTGCCAAGCTCATTCTTCAACTGGATCCGTCCGGACCGCTAACCGTTACGACAAGACCCACTACTTCCAGCAAGCGATGAAGACCTGGCAGCTCACCGTGCCAGCGGCGGCGTCGCTGGCGTCGCTGGTGGCCGCGCAGACGGACTGCGGCGGGCCGCGGATCTGCACGGCCATCTGCGCGCCGACCTGCGGCTCCGACGGCCGCACGTACAGCAGCCCGTGCACACTCAAGTGGGCGAGCTGCGAAAACAGCACGCTCGTGGAGGTCGCGCCCGGCGTGTGCCCCGGCGACGCGGTCTGGAACGGCACGCTCTGTGGCAGCGAGCCGCCGGTAGGCTCCGGGAGCTCCAGCGACGCTGGCAGCACGGGCGGCAGCGCTAGTGGCAGCGCCGATGGTAGTGCCGGTGACAACGACAGTGGCGGCAACGCGACGTCGACGCCCAAGCCGGAGACACCGACCGTGACGTCGCCGGGCAGTGCGCCCGTGCCAGCTCCATCCAGTGGCGCGGGCGTCCGGAGCGGACTCGTGGCGAGCGCCGCGGCGGTGGCCGTGACGGTGCTGGCCTTGGCACTGTGAGGATTTTCCGAGAGAGAGAGAGAGAGAGAGAGAGAGAGAGAGAGAACAAGATGAACAAGCCAATACAGTCGACATACATGTACCTAGCCTTCTTCTTCCGTCCCCCTTGGACCACATCCACTGAACCGTGGATCTCAATCTCACTTCGGGTTTGGTATCTCTCATCCCGTTGGGTACAGATCTGTGGAAGCACGAAATCCAGCACTAGCGACCACGTGAGTTGGCTTGAACGAGACAAGTTCACCCAGCTTGGCCGTTGAACGGCTCCTCTTCAGTCCGACAGACTCGCTCCGAGGTGCCCCCATTGACCAAGCTGCCTCGTTCCTGCCACCGCCACCACCACGCCATGCCGATGCGCCAGCCTCTCTTCCTGGTTCTCATCGCGTTCGTCGCCCTTAGCACGATCGCACTGACTCTTCCTCTCGCCGCCGCTACCACTGCGCAGGATCCAGTGGCACACGTGGCGATGACCACGAATGTCGTCTCCTCAAGAGAGCTCCACGTCGGCTCGTCCCCAGGTGTGCTCAATAACAATGGAACTGCCAAGTCACC
The DNA here is from genome assembly GCA_023336295.1 of Pythium folliculosum. NCBI lineage: Eukaryota > Oomycota > Peronosporomycetes > Pythiales > Pythiaceae > Pythium > Pythium folliculosum. The sequence goes on from JAADWV010000395.1 coordinate 19,323, forward strand.
TGAGTCGCCCGCGTCGTCACATGCGTGCCCAGCGCCCCCGGCGGACTCTGAAAAGCCCCCGTGCGGCTCCTGCGCGCTGTGGGCCGTCGCGTTCTCGGCGCTGCTCGCGTGGACAGTCGTGACGCTCGTGTAATCAACCGACAATTCGCCAATTCATATACTCTGCCTAATAGCATCACTGTCATCCCACGGAATCTCGACTGATGATCGAGCGCGTCTCTTCATCCTCACCGCTGTCCGTTATTAGACATTTTCAGTGCGCTCTCTTCTCGTCTCGCTTACCAGATCTTTCCCGCGCAAATGGAGATGCCGCGTCGGGGTTTCGCGCCGGCAAGTGCGGCGCCGGCGTCGACGACCACCTCGCGCTTCCCGGGCATCGGCGGCGCACCCGCGGATCGTCTGTTTGACGGACCAGCGCAGCGCGGCGCCGCGCGCACGGACGACGAGTTGCACTTTGAGCGCTGGAAGGAGACCGTGCGCGCCCAGGACGAGGAGCAGGCGCTGCTGCACCAAACTGTCGTGGCCTCCAAGCGCCAGCAACTGGACGTGCAGCACGAGCGCGTACGTGCTCCCCATGTTGGCTCCCCAATCGACCGCAGGAGGCAATAACTGAGACCGTCGTTTGTGTTGTTTCCTGCTGTCGCTAGCTCGCCAAGCAGCGCGCGTTCATCCGCCACGAGAAGCGCAAGATCCTGCTGCAGAACGCGCTGCTCGAGTCGGAGAAGGAGCGGTTCGAGGCCTCTCTTTCTTCCGACTGGTTCTGCCTCGCCGCGTTCCCGACGGTCCATGACCGCCGCGTCACACTCGATGTCGGTGGGCAGCTCTTCGAGGTCTCGTCCAACGTGCTTACGAAGGACCCCCAGTCCATGCTCGCGGCGCTGGTCGCCGACGACTCGCCGCTCTCGACGCTCGAGTGCGGCTGCTTCCGCGTGGACCGCGACTGGTACGACGTGTCCTGGGGCTCTGGAAGCGCTGTGTGTTGATCACTGGGCTCATGTGGTGTTGGATATCGTAGGTGGCTCTTCCGGTACGTGCTCCACTTTCTACGCGACGGCTTGCTGCCGCCGGACCCGCGGCTGCTGCGCGAGCTGTACCTCGAGAGCGAGTTCTGGAAGATCGACTCGCTGCGCAAGGCCATCGAGATGAAGAACATGGAGCTGCTCCAGATCAAGCAGGACAATGACGCCAAGACCGCGGCGGCCGCGGCCGCGACGCTGCTGACGACCACGCGTCAGGGCCAGGGCCAGGCCGGCGCGGGGAGCGCCAAGTACCACCTGGACTCAGCGCTGCTGACCAAGATGAAGGCGTCAAGCTTGCTGTCCGAGCCAGCGAAAGGCCACGACGCGCACGCGTGGTGGCTCGAGGCGCCCACATGGTGGGGTGGCACGCCTGGGGGTGACAAGAAAAAGCCCAAGCTCGCGTCGCTCGCGGCCACGGCCATGAAGCGCGCGCAGCTCGAGGAGCTCGACAAGCCGCGCAAGGACGACAAAGAGATCGACGCCTGGTGGAAGGCCGCGACGTACAAGGGCAAGGACTTCACGCACACCCTGGAGAAGAGCAAGCGCGCCGAGGACGACGGCAGCGGCACGCCGCGGTCCCCGCTCGTGCTCAGCTCCACGTGGCCGTCAAACCACTAATACTCACAGAGGCAGATACTGGACATTGTATTTTGGAGGACAATTCCTTACCAACGTCCCTCGCTCAGTCGGTCGTTTCCTGCGTCGCGTCCGGGCCTTTGAGGAACTGCTTCGCGAGCGCGTCAAAGTGCTCGAACGGGCACAACGCGCTGTGCTCGTGGCCGGCGAACGCCACGGGCTTGCCCTCGAACAGCGTGCGCACGTAGAACTTGCCCGTGCCGGGCGCCTCGTAGATTTCAAACGCCACGACCGTGCCGTACCCGGGCAAAACGCGGTCCACCTGGAGCTGCAGCGCGCTCACGAGCGCCACGATCGAGTTGTCGTGCGCCGAGAAGAACGACAGCACGGGCTTGGTCTCGGGCGCCTGCTCCTTGTCGGTGATGGACTGAAGCAGCGCGTGCACCTGGCGCACGCCGTGCTCGTACGCGTTGAAGCAGAACGGCTTCTGCGCGAAGAGCTGGTGCCAGAGCCACGAGTCGTACTCGCACATGGTCACGTACATGTCGTCCGTGATGCCCTCCGGGAACGCGAGCCCGTTCGCGCGGCGGCACGTGAGCCCGTCACGGATCGCGGTCCAGGGCACCGGCTGGTCGCTCGGCACGCCCACGATCTCGCGCAGCACGTCGCCGAGCTGCTCCATCTTGGCGCGCTCGGCCGGGTCGCGCTTCTCGACCTCGTGGCTCACGATGCGCTCGATCTCGTTGAAGATCGTGATCGGATGCGCCGGCGCGAGCCGGTTCACGGCCTGCGTGCGCACGTGGAACGCCGGGCGCTCCGGGCCGTCGGTCTCCGGGTAGAACATGCCGCGCAGCAGGCACTGGACCGACTGGATCGTGCGGTCCACGTTGGACGAGAGCACGTACACGCGGTCGTGCGGCGCCTCGTCCAGCGCGTGCGCCGTGACGAACGCGTCGTACTGCGCGCGCAGCGCGCGGCCCTTGGCGATCATGTGGTCCACGCCCTGCGCCGTCAGGTGCGCGAGCGGCGCCATGTCGCGGTGGCGCGGCACGCCGTGCGGGGGCATGGACGGGTCGTCGCCCACGACCACGGCCACGCGGTTGAGGGCCGCGAGCTGCGCGGGCGTGGCCGTGCGGCTCGCCCAGAACGCGCGCTCCTCGCGCGTCATCTGCCACATGCTGCCGACGCTCGTGAGGATCGGCGCGCGGTCGCCGTGGCGGTGGAAGAACATGACGTGGCGCAGCGCCAGCGCGTCGAGCGGCGGCACCGCCGGCGCAGCGGAGGAAGGAGAAGCAGGAGCAGGCGTCGCCATGGCAGCGCGGGAGATCGTGAGCGGGCACTTGAAGAATGGGGCCATGGGAGGGAAACTGTCGACGTCGACGACGGACGAAGGTTAGGAGCTGTTGGTGACGCGAAGGTCGCACGAAGAGGCGGTATCTGTGACATGTGAGATGTTGTGCTTCTACAGTATTGAAGTGTGCACACGTCACATGACAGGTCAATGCTCGACGGAGACCAAGTGACTGCCCATGGGCTCCAAGACAAGGAGGAAAGACAATATACATTCGGGGAGTGTGGTTGGGTTCCTCCCAGCAGCTTGAGACCCACCCGCAGTGACCGTTCCGATTAGAGGAACGAGTTGGGTCGCTTGTGGTCGAGAAAGTCGTGAGCGAGCGCGAGCACGTGGTCCACGGGGCACAGCGCGGCGTGCTCGTGGCCCTGGAACGCCACGGGTTCGTGCTCGAACGCGGCCTGCACGAACAGCTCGCCGGTGGCGGCGTCCTCGTAGAACTCGAAGCTGAGCATGCCGCCGTAGTGCGGGATCACGCGGTCGAGCTGCAGCTGCAGCGCGCGCATGAGCGCGACCAGCGAGTTGTCGTGCGCCGAGAACAGCGTCATGCGGTGCGGCGTCTCGCGCTGCACACAAGGACTCACGTCGTTAGTGAGATAGCACGAATGAAGTAGAAGTGGTGTAACCCTGGGGTACCTTTTGGATGGCCACGACGCGGTCGCGGAAGCGCTGGACGCCGAGGCGGAACGCGCCGGCGCAAAAGTCGCGCTTGCCGTACAGCGTGTGCCAGAGCCACGCATCCAGCTCGTATATCCGGTCGAACAGCGCCGCGCCTAAGCCTTCCGGCAGCGGCAGTCCATGCTCGCGGCGGCACACCAGGATCTCTCGCACTGTAATCGTACAGAAAAGAAGAAAAGAAATTCAGAATCCGATGTATGTGAGACCTTCACGGAAGACGACACCACGTACGCGAGCTCCACGGGATGAGCCGGCCCTTTTCCAGCCCCGTGACTTCGCGGATGCGGTCGGCGGTCTGGCGCAGCCCCTGCGGCGCGCGGAAGCGCAGGTCGTCGGCCAGCAGCCGGTCCAGGTCGCGGAAGAGCTCGTACGAGTGCGACGGCCCGAGGCTGTTGGACGCGTCCACGTGGATCGCGATGGTCTCGTCCAGCGGCCGCTGGTCGTCGCCAAAGCGGTCCGGGAACATGCCAGAGAGGATGCACTGCGCCGAGCGGATCGTGCGGCGGATGTTGGTCGAGTGCACGTACAGGTCGCGCTGCGGGTCGGCGCCGCGCAGCAGCCCGGCGTACCGCGCCCGCAGCGCGCGGCCCTTGGCGGTCATCTCGTCCACACCCTTGGCCGTGAGCTGGCCGCACGGCCACTGGCCGCCGTGGCGCGGCGACGGCGGTGCCTCGTCCACCGGTTCGTCCACCGCACCGTTGCCTGTCTTGGTGAGCACGACGCGCGTGCCGCTGCTGAGCTCGTGGATGCGCTCGATGCCCGCGAGCCGCGATATCCAGAACTGCTGCTCGGCGCTGGACATGGAAATGTTGGCGCCTATGCTCTTGGTGATGGGCGAGCGGTCGCCGTGGCGGAACATCACGAGCACGTGCACGAGCGCGAGCTGCCGCCCGGCGGCGGCAGAGGAGCCGCTCGCAGAAGGCGTCGCGATCGCCATGGTTGAGCTTTGATCGTATTCTCTGGACGCGCGCTCTGGATGCTGGACGGCCGATCCGGAGATGGCGGTGCTGTTTGGAGTTCCGGAGCCCGTTTGAGCTCCGAGGACGCAAGCGTTTACTCATCCAACATGGCATTGGGCTTGAAGATATCTCCCTCTTAACGATTGGTTGAAACTCATCGAACCTCTCTGATTCGTGGATAACATCCATTTCCGATGACAAGCATTTCCATTGGTTAAAATACGCTCCGGATCAGCTCCCCCTGGATCCGGGGAGGTAGGTCACGCGTCACCCGGAGAGGCCATCACTACCACGACAAGCAAGCATGGGGGCCTCCAAGACGCTGCTGCTCCGCGCGACGCTCGCGCTGCTGGCGCTGCTGGTCTGCTGGACGGCGGTCGCGCCGGTGGACGCCAAGAAGAAGTCGAAGAACGCCGCCAACGTGCTGCTCATGGGCGACGAGAAGCTCGCGGCGCTGCCGGAGCAGCTCAAGGACGGCGTGGTCGAGTTCACGACCGAGAGCTACGGCAAGTTCGCCCTGCGCCCGGACCGCCCGTACCACCTCGTCGTGCTCTACACGGCGATCGCCGACAAGTACGGCTGCGACGTGTGCAAGTAAGTGCCTCTTTTGTGCTCGTTCTCGCTGGATCCAGAGATGAGGGGGGGACAGGATACTGATGGTGCTTTCCTATGTGTCTGCAACAGGACCGTGCACCCGGAGTTCTACGCGCTCGCGCAGTCGTACATTGCGGCCAAGCAGACCAAGATCGACACGCGCGATGGACTCGACATTGTGTTTGGCGTCGTGGACTTTGACGACAACAAGGAGGTCTTCGGACTGGTGCGTTTGTTGGCTCGGATCTGGTACTTCCGGCAAGAGGGTAATTCTCACGCTGTCAATCCACGCTTCTGTCTTCCAGTACGGCTACACCTCGGCGCCGCACATCGCGTACATCGGCCCGGACCGCAACGTGGATGAGGGCCAGCGCACGCCGTCCAAGATCGAGATCCCGCCGCACGACATGCACAACCTGTACCAGCAGGGCAAGCGCGCCGAGGACATTGTCGGCTTTGTCAAGACCAAGACCGGCTTTGACGTACGTTCTGCTTGGCGGAGATTGTTCCCCCCGTGAGATGCATAGGAGCTAACGGGTGCTATCTATGGTATATCTAGTACGAGATCCAGCGGTCCAAGGCCGTGCTGTACGCGACGCTGGCGACGCTCGTCGTGCTGCTGCTCGTGCTCGCCAAGATCGTGCTCTCAAACCTCGACAAGGTGCTCATGAAGTTGCGCCGCAAGCGCCTGTGGATGACCGTCTCGCTGGTGCGTCCCTCTCTTTCCTCCCTTCCTTTTGTCCTTGTTCACGAAGCTCACGGAATTTGTGGACTACCTGTGATAGCTCTTCTACGGCCTCTCCGTCTCGGGCATGGTGTACTGCATCATCCGCGAGCCGGCGCCGTACCAGACCGACCGCAACGGCAACATCAAGTTCTTCCACCCGCAGGGCCGCGCGCAATTCGTGGTCGAGGGCCTGATCGTCGGCGCGTTCGACGTCGCGGCCGCGATCGCCATGATCCTGCTCTCGCAGTGGGCCATCTACGTCCAGAACAAGACGCTTCGCTACGCCGCGATCGTGGGCTGCCTGCTCTGCTTCGTGTTCATGTACCAGCAGATGATCTCGGCCTACAAGTTCAAGAACCGTTGGTACACGGGCTGGATGGGCTTCTAGAGCGCCAGCAAAGAGGCACGGTCAGAGAATGACAGCGAGAGAGAGAGGAAGAGATGTCGTCGGGACTTCTCCATCCGTCAAAATCAACCGCAACAAAAATCAAAATGAGTTTTTGGGTTTTCCTCAAAAATGAGTTTTCCTGATTTTGCTATGAAATCCGATGGCGTGATGGCTTGGGATTGGGTGGCGAGTCGTCAGTGCGGGCTTGTGGGTTCTATCGTTGGATCGCAGGACCCAAAACCGACCGAAGACGTATCGAATCTCACAGAAATTGCTTGGACTGTTGTCGCTTTGCGACACGTTTGCCTGGAACAATCTTTGGCGGCTCGCTCTCTCCTTCCCAAGTGTGCCACTGTGTTCTGGCCCTCTCTGTGTGAACACACAACCTGACGCATGTCTTGCGGCGGCGTCTAAACGTAATCGACTCCAACAAGCCAAACCCACCGCCGAGTTGCTCAACGCCGGCCGGCGGCACCCAGCACACCCAAACTTCCCTCTTCTCCCTTCCCCTCGCCACCCGCGCCCGCCGCCCGCCGCTCTCATCGCCACCATGGAGGGATGGCTCACGAAGCGCCGCGACCACATGAACCTCATCTGGCGTAGGTCTAACCGCAACTTTGTTCTCCGCTGATCGGTTCCCCCGAGCCGAGCAGCTCACCTGGATCCCCTCCTCCTCCTCTGACTCGGTCTCTTTTGTCTGGAATAGTGGAGAGGTATTTCGTGCTTGATGGCGCGCAGCTGCGCTACTACCGCAAGCGCGGCGACCCGGCGCCGCGGGGCACGTACGTGCTCACGGACGGCTGCCAGGTGAGCGGCGTGTTCAACTCGGAGGAGAAGCACCGCCACCACGGCCCCGTGTGGATGTTTCGCATCACGTTCTCGGTGGACGCCGGCTCGGGCGAGAAGTCGTACAAGAAGGACCGCTTTTTGGACCTCGGCGCCAAGACCGAGGAGCAGGCCAAGGACTGGAAGCGCGCGCTCGACAACGCCGTGCGCTCGATCCGCGAGCTCGCGCTCCACCAGCGCAAGCTGCGCTCGGACGCCGAGCTGTTCCCGGTCTCGGGCCCGCAGAAGGAGCCGCCGCGCCTGCTCAAGGCCGACGAGGACACGGTCAGTCTCTTCAACCTCGACGCCGACAACGTCAAGGCCGAGCAGGGCTGGTGGCTCGCGCGCGTGGAGGAAGGGCTGCGCGTGATGCAGGAGTGCCCGCTGGGCCACCAGGTCGCGGCGTCGCTCTTCGCGCAGCACGCGCAGACCACGAACGGGCTCATGGTCTCCTCGGTCGTCTCGGCCGTGCTCTCGTTCAGCATCATGTACTCGTTCGTGCCGAACATGCTGCTCTGCTTCGCCACGGCCGCGGTCGCCGTCGCCGTGTGCGGCATCGCGATCACGCCGACCCAGAACATCGAGATCCCGAGCCTGCGCGTCTCGCAGGCCGTCCACGGCACGCCCACCGAGGTGTTCCGCCTGCTCATGAACCCCAAGCGCGTGCAGCGCTGGGACCCGTCGATCGCGACCATGCGTGTGGTCCAGCAGATGGACGACCAGGCCGACATTGTCTACATCACGCAGCGCCCCGTGTTCCTCTGGCCCATGTGGCAGAAGCCCCGCGACCTCGTGCTCATGCGCTACTGGCGCCGCGAAGAAGACGGCTCATACTTTGTCATGTACAAGAGCGTGGACCACCCGGAGTGTCGCGTGCGCCACAACTACGTGCGCGCCACGGTGCTCGGCGGTGGCTTCGTGATCGCGCCGCAGAAAGTGCCCAGCGGCACGATGCGCTCGCTCGTGAGCTACGCGCTGCGCTACGACCCGGGCGGCTGGACCTCGCGCATCTACCACCAGCTCGGCATGGACGTCGACCTCGTCATGCCCATGCTGCGCAGCGTCGTGGGCATCCGCGACGAGATGAGCGGCAACGACTTCATCACGCCCATGGTCACGGTCGCCGTGGGCCAGGGCGGCGCCGCGAGCGACACGGCCAGCGAGTCGGGCGCGTCCACCGCGAGCGGCGCGGCGTCCGGCGAGGCCGCGTCCTCGTCGGCGGCCGCGGCCAGCCGCGTGCGCATCGACCCGTCGTCGCGTGTCAAGCTCGGCGTGCCGCGCCTGACCAAGACGCTGCCGGACAAGATGTGGGCCGAGCCCGACGCATCGCTGTTCCAGATCCGCGGGCCCAACTACCTCATCGACAAGAAGAAGATGGCGTCGGCGCCCGCCAAGTTCCACCTCGTGGGCGTCGACTACTTTTCGTTTGAGAGCCCGGCCGACCGGTACCACGTGTCGGCGCGCGCCGACAGCATCGGCAAGACCTCGGGCAAGTTCACGTTCGTGATCAACATGATCATCCCGGGCCCGGAGAACACGACGCTCGTGTTTTACTTCCACCCGGTCAAGGACAACATCTTTGACGACGGCTCGCCGTTCTCGGAGCTGCTGAACGACTTTTTGGACGGCGACGACGCGTTCCGCAACTCGCGCTTCAAGCTCATCCCGACGGTCGTCGAAGGCAGCTTCATCATCAAGCAGTCGGTCGGCTCCAAGCCCACGTTGCTGGGCAACAAGCTCAAGTGCCCGTACTACAAGGGCGACACGTACTTTGAAGTGGACGTCGACATCTCGTCCAACTCGGTCGCCAACACGGTCGTGGGCATGGTCCAGGGCGTGACCAAGTCGCTCGTCGTCGACATGGCGTTCTTGCTCGAGTCACAGAGCGAGGAGGAGCTGCCCGAAGTGCTGCTGGGTGCCGTGCGGCTCCAGTACGTCTCGCTCGACAAGCCGACGAAGATGCCCAAGGCGGTGTAAAATTCTATAGGAAGCGGACGCCTCTCTCAAGTGGAAGGGGAGTCGGACGCCACAACATGAATGCGTTGACACGTCAAGCGGAGACACAAACACAAAGTACCAGAACGAGGAACAACGAATAAACTGTCGAAGCTTGCCACTCCGTGTTGATACTACTCATACGCGCAGGCTGGTGGCAGAGCCCTGCCGTCTTCCTATCGTCTCTCCTCTCGAATAATAAAACTACGTACACTAACTAAAACTACCTATGCTACAATAGCGCGCGGCTTAGCTCACCCCTGCTGCATCTCGACATCGCCGTCGTCCGGGTGATGCGTGACGTCGGCCGCTGTCAGAAGATGCTGGGGAGCGCGCCGAAAGTTGTGGTGGTCCCAGACCGAGTCCCCCATGGTCACACGGCTCCAGAGCCGATTCACCAGGCTGGCGTTGTACACGTCGGCGTTGGTGAGGAAGTGGAAGATCTTGGCGCTGACCTCGGTCTTCACCGGCGGCAGATCGTTGCCAAACAATGGCAAAACGTACACACGTCCAGGTGTCTTCCGTCCAATGGACAATGCCTCCAAAGCGTGGGGGTTGTAAGGGACGAACCGCTCGGTGTGGCGACTCCGAGCGTCTTTGCCGAAGGGCGTGGGTGCTGGAGGGGGGCGAGCGGTATCACTGAGCGGAGACAAGCTGCGTGGCGGCTTGGGACCACCGAGAGCCACCCCCTGGCCAGGTGGGCTTGCGAACGAAGGAGCGGTGTTGACGCGAAAGCTGAGCGCAGACGGCGTCGCAGCAGCGGCCACGCCCGGCTCACTCTTGATAACGACATCGGTACCACCAGGCTGCTGCGTCGCCGCCGTGTTCGCCCCGTTGAAGGTGCGAAGCAGCGACGACGCACGGCTGTTCTTCATTTGCGCCCGGAATCGCTCGGTCCTCTCCCGCTCGCGCCGCGGCGATACCTCAAATGGTGACGAGAAGTTACGCGCCCAGGTTTCTCGGTCAATGCGAAGGCGTTGTCGCACGCTCGGTAATGAAGGCGACACGAACTGATCCCCGTTGGCATCTGGGGTAGCGGCAGTCGCGAGCGTGACTGTTCCCCTCACCAGCTCTCGCGCACCCGGCCCACTACCGTTGAGAGCGGACAGCGGCGTCGCAACCCCCGCAGTTTTCGCGACATACGGAGAGTGGTTCTTGCAGTCGATACATCGGCAGTTCTCTCCGCAGGGCACCCCAGCTTGGAAACACTCGCAGTACCGCTTCTGGCATCCTGACTTCTTGCAGTGGCAGCCATGTTTGTGCATCTTCTTCATGTCGCCGCTCAAGTCGCCCTTGCCGTGTGCGTGGTGTTGGTGTCCATGGCGATGATCGTTGTGAGGAGTCGTGAAGCCCGGAATCACCCCACCAAATATGGCTCCGCCCGGAGTCATCGTCACCACCGTCAGCTCGATCTTCGGCTTGAAGGCGTTCGGGTTCTTCTCAAGACGCGACGTAATGGCTTGCTGACGAACAGACTCGTGGGCGGGACTATTGCAGCACGACACGCAGTTGCAGAGCTCGTCACAGTACTCTCCGTTCGCGAAGCACTCGCAGTAGAGCTTGAGGCACTTGGACTTCTTGCAGTTACAGTGCACCTTCTTGGCAGGGTTGCCAGTCGGCGCCTGACTGGTGGCCACACCAGCGACAGCAGCACTTGCCGGTGCAGCCTGCTGGGCAGGTGTGCTCAGAAGCTTGGCGCTCGCTGCGAAACCACCCGTGCTCACTGGCAGTGGTGTCGTGATCGCCGTTTTCACCTTCGTCGCCACCGGGACCTTGGCAGGTGTCGTTGTCGGCAGCTTTGCGACTGGCGTGGGCGCAACCACCGACTGCGGCGGTTCCTGTTTCGGGACACTTGTGTCGATTGCCACGAGTGGCTTTGATGGAACCGGGGCTGCGACCTTGGGAGGGGGTTTCGTGGACGGCTTCGGTGCTGCCGTCTCTGTGGCAGGGGCACCGATCGGAGCGGCTGGGGCGGGCTTCGTTGCGATGGGGCTCTTGCGTAATTTCAGAGGGTGCAAGTTCGGAGTTTGAACAGATCCGGCGAGACTGGTGGGTAGCGTCGGTGTTGAAAGACTCCCCAGCGTCGGTGATAGCCGTCGGCGCAACGTGTTGTTCGAATTCGCTGGATCCACTGATGTCGATTTCTCTTTCAGCACCACAGCCGCGTCAGGATCCGGCACTTCGGCTACGCTCACCACCGGCTTCTCGGAGTTGGTACTCGCCTCTTCCACAGAGCCAAGGAGGCTCCGTTGCGCGCTACGTCCGTTGAGAGACTGCAAAGCACTGCGATTCTTGGAGTGCTTCGGCTTGACCTTCATAGCCTCCTCGGGCACGTCCTTCTTTGCGTCCGCTGGTGCGGCAGGTAGCTCCTCCTTCGTAGGTGTCTGCAGCAGTTTCCGCTGCACGTTGAGTCCTTTGCTGTTCGTCTTCGTCTGTCGCTGCTTGCTCTCGTCCAGTTTTCTCTTCCGCGCGTGCTTCTTCCGTTTCAGGCTGTTGTTGATCGCTTCCATATCACGTTTTGTATGCGACGGAGGGAATTGATCGAACGTGACATGAAGCTTCATCTTCATGACACTCGAGCTGCTCACCTTGAGGCGTTCATCGCGACCTGGCGTAGCGCTAGTGGATGCGCGAATGTTAGGGAACGACTCACTGAGATCACGAGAGGAAGAAGACGAGGAGGAGGAGCGACTGCCGCGAGATGAGGAAGACGATGGAGCTGTGGACGATGACGGCATAGAGGGAGATGCTTTGCTTTCCAAGGCCCCCATCACCGGTGTCTTCGGTGTTGGTGCGGAGTGCAGCGACGGATCGCTCGGACCCAACCCAGGTGAAGGAAACGGGGGCAGCCTAGAAGACCACGAACAAGAAAGTACTCATGAGAACCATAGCGGGTATCTACCACACCAATCGGAAGGAGACGTACAGGCGTTGGACGTCGATCGATGACGGCACGGCAGGCGAGAACCGGAGCGTCAGGAAGCTGGATTCGAGGTCGTCGTCGTTTGCCACCCCCGGTCCCAGCGGCGACAGCGTGTTGGCGAACGAGAAGAGCCAGTCCTGGTCGTTCGTGCCCTGCAACGCGCTCGGGGCGCTGCTCGGGTCGTCGACGTCGTCGACGAACGGGTCCTTCCCGGTGGAGCGCAGAATCTGCGCTCTCGCGCGAAGCGCCTTTGCCTTTTTCGACGACGCCGGCGACGGCGTCCGCGTGAGCGACAGGCTGTTCCGGCGCCACGGGATCGACGACGACGGCGTCGATGAGGATGGCAACTTGCACACGATGGCGTCGGGCATGGGCTCGTCCTGGATTGTGGCGTCGCTGCTTCGAGTGCGCTGCGGCGTACGCGGCGAGCGCGTCACACTGCGGCGTGGCTCCGGCTCCAGCTCGCCTTCGTCTTCGTCGGAGAGGCCACCTCGTCCTGAAAGCCGCAGCGCCGCGGGCGACGACGCCGTCGAGTTGCTTCGGCTCTTGGCGTACGGCGAGCGGAAAAAGTGCGACGGCGACACGTCCTTCTTACTCGCCGTGACGGACCGCGCGGGCGACGCCAGCGGCGTGAGCAGGCCCGCGGCGAGCTCGGGCTTGATGCTTCGCGTGACGCCCGACGCCTTAGACGCCGCGGGCGACGGCGTGAACAGCGTGAACCCCTGCGAGCCGTCTACACAACCAAGATTGGTTAGTCCTGTAACAATGCGATGGAGAGAGAGAGAGCGAAGCATAACGCACCGGCCAGCGCGTTGAAGCTGAGGAAATCCAGCACGTGGCGGTCGCGCTCGGGCGAGCCGTCGCCCGAGATGATGCTGAACGCGTCGTCGCCGTCGTCCAACGAGTCCACGTCGTCCAGGCGCAGCACAGAGGACCGCGGCACGCGCGGCGGCGGCGCCATCCCCGAGCCAGCGGCGAGTCGCCCGGCGCTCGTCGGTGGCAGCAAGCGGCGTGGCGGCGGCGTGCGCAGCGCCCACGACGGCGTCGTCGCTGTGGAGGACGGCGCGGAGGCGGAGAAGGAGGAGTTAGCGGAGGAGTTGGTGGAGGAGGAGGATGCGCCGATGCGCGGCACACAGCCAGGGCTGCTGCCCGGCAGCAGGCGGCGCCGCCGCCGACGCGAGGGCGACGGCGTCGAGGCAGCGGCAGCAGCGGACGCGGAGGCCGAGGCGGAGGCGGAGGGTGCCGCGCGCGCGCGCTTCTTGGTCGCGGTTCTCGGCTCGTAGTCGTCCATTTTCAACCGGAACGGGACGACTCGGCGCGCGAGAGGATAGCGCGCACAGCGAGAGAGCGGAGGGCGGAGGGGGGGGGGGGGGGGG